>RJWM01031205.1:0-22633 GCA_004363535.1 Dasyprocta punctata
TTGTTACTGTTGTCGCTTTGAGTTTTGTTTGTTTGTTTCTTGATTTTTGAGACGGGATCTCATTTTGTAGTGCAGGTGAGCCTTGAACTCACTATGTAGCACAGGCTGGTCTCAAACTAACAGAAATCCTTTTGTCTCAGCCCCAGAGTGATGGGATCACAGAGGTAATATTAAATGAAGGAGTCTAAGTAACTCGACCACTTTTCCTATGAGATAGCCACATATTTCCAAAGATGTGAAATTCTCATATTCAAAACTTTGGTACTGTAGTCTGAATTTTTGTGTCCTTCTTAAATTTCCTGTGTTGAATTACCTACCCTCAAGGCCATGAGGTCTCTAGGAGACAGTTAGGTCACGAGAGTAGAGCCTTGAGAAGTGAGATTATAAAAGGGATACCAGAAACTAACTTAGCCTTCTACCATGTGAGGACACAGCACAAAGTTGGCAGTGTACAATGAGAAGAGAGCCCTCACCAGAACCCAAACTTGCTGATGCCTTGATCTTGACTTAACAGCCTCCAGAATGTGATAAATAAATTATTGTAATTTATACACCATGTGGCTTATGGAGTTTGTTCTAGTAGCCTGAATGGAATAAAGCAGTCAGCTTCAGTGTCTATGTTCTTCATCTGTTAGCTCTGTCTCTTTAAGATCTATTGTGATAAAGGCTTTGCTATGGATTGAAATTTAAAAGGATTTTGGGTTTACCAAGTGGCACAGAGACAGGGGAGGGAAAGGACCATCGTTACAGAAAAAGACAGCACTGCTATTAGTCCTCCTCAAAATACTACCACACACACTTTGGAGATACTTATCTCATCATTCTTGCCACTTTCTGAAGCAGTTCTGGAAGTCCCCTTTGTGAGTGTTTTTATAAGGGGTGACTAAAAACAAATGAATGTCATTGCTGAGGGCCATCTGAAAGAAAGACTGGCTCATAAAAACATTACTATGTGCCCTTATCTACCTTACTCACCACATATGGCACAGTTCAACCTCTGGCTGTTCATGAAACTCAAAATAACTATGAAAGGTAAACATTTTGATTACATTCAGGACATAAGGAAGTCACAATGGCACAATGAAAGATACTCTTTAAAAAATACTTCCAGAACTGTTTCAGAAAGCATCATTAGTGATAAGTGTGTTTGAAGTGAGGGAAAGTACTTTGACAGGGATTCATGGAAAGTGTATTTTACTGTAATGCATTTTTAAATTCAAACATTTCATCAGGTGTGGTGCTGCACACCTACAATCCCAGCAGTTGGAAGGATGAGGCAGGAGGATCACCATGAGTTCTGGGCCAGCCTGAGCTACATAGCAAAACTTTGTCTCAAAAAACAAACAAAAAATTTAACCATTCACCAAGTTTCAAACATACCGCTCACACAGCAGTCACTATACTAGGAAATGTTATCAAAGGGTCATATTATTCCCATCCTCTCCTGGACCAGTATTGTGCAGAGGTTCCTATGGAGGCTGTTATTCTTTTATAAATTTTTGATCACATGTAAACAATTATAATTTGGGGACTCTGAGCCATTTGGATAATGTGAATTAATTTAAGGTATTTCATATATCGATAATAAGCTTCCATACAGAGGAAAATGGAGCATGCATTCCATATAACACTTTTTATTTTGCAGGAGCAGACAAAGTGTTCAGTCGATGCTACCATTCCACATGAACCATTCCTCAGGTGACCTGGGAACTCTGCTTTTGCACGGGTGACCTATAGAATTTGAACGCTTTCCTCTTTTATCTATCTTTAATAAACTGATGATCACCCACCCCGCAACTCACATATTCATCCTTCTCCCCTTGGTACCTTTACAAAACTTTATATCTGTACTTGCCCCTAATTTTACATAGATTGAGGGATGCCTTTAGGAACAGTGCTGAAGTGTTCAGAGAAGCTGTTCTCAACCTACAGAGAATGTGTTAAGGGTGCCTAATCATTTATGACACCAGAAGGAATGTTTGGGGCCTTGTTTCTTGCCTGGGCAGGCCATCTCTACTTCCCTCCTCCAATTGAAGGCAGAAGGTCGAGTCCATCCCATCCCATTAGCCTGACTTAGAGGGCCTGCCTGGCACTTCGGTCCCTATGTGTAACTGTGTTTTCTTGTCCTGTCCTCTTAATGCTCAAGGATTGTCTTCCCTTTCCTGTGCCATCCCCAGACCTGCACTGGAATGGATTCACCGACTCAACATGTCCTGTGTCAAAGGTCACTCATTCCATTCAGTCAAACCTCATTGAGGGCTTAAACTTTTTTTCAGAGAAATATACCTGTGATCAAAATACGTGGTGAATGTTTAGGTTATTTTAAAAAATTTTGTAACAGTAAAACACACATTGTATTAACTCTCCCTCCCCTTTACTTGGAACACACTTATTCCATTGTTCTTCCACTTTCTGAAGCAATCCTAGAAGTCTTCTTTCATATCTTTAGGAAATGAGATCAAGAAAAAGGGACACTGAATGATGCTGCCCAATTCTATTCAATGAAAGACACACTCCAAAAAGCATTACTGTGTGCCCTCATCCACCCGGTGCAGGGAATCCGGCACCTTGTGCATTTGGACATTGCATGAAGGGTAAATATTCTGAATCAGTTCACCACCTCAGGCAGCCAGGACTGTGAAACTAAAGACGGGAAGGAGGACAGGAAAGAGGCCTGCCAGCACTGCTTCAGAAAGTGGCAAGAGCTATGAAAATTACGCGCTTGAAACATGGGCAAATGTTTTGAGGGGGATTAATGGCAGTGTGTCTTTTACTGTAATAGTTTTTAAACTGAAATATTCAAGGAGTTTTGTGATTACACCTCATAGGACAGCTTAAAATTTTATCTTGATCTATAAGCATAATAATGCTACTTGTCTAGGTACAGTCATTGGTATATTTTCTGTGCTTACCAAAAACAAACATAGAAGTCGGGTGTGGTGGCGCATGCCTTTAATCCCAGCACTCGGGAGGCTGAGGTAGATGGAGCGTTGTCAGTTCGAGGTCAGCTTGGGCTACAATACGAACACAAGGCCGGCCTGAGCTACATAGTGTGACCCTGCTTCAAAAAACTAGGGCTGGGAGTTTGGCTCAGTGGCTTAAGCACCTGTCTGGCAGGTGCGATGTTGTGAGTGTGATCCCCGGTACCACAAAAACAAAAAAAAAAAAAAACGGATAGATTGATGGCACTCATCACCATTTAGCTTTGCTAAAGTGAAAGTCCACTTCTGCATTTTCATATCATCATATCATTATATTGAGTGTAGTTAATGCACCCATCTGTTCCAAAGAAACAAAAATAAATCTTGAAAATGCCTTCTTTTTACCTCTATTTCACACCACAGGAAACCATGGCAAAGAGAGGTAACAATTTTGTGTTCCCTGCATTCATGAAACAATTTTAACATTGAGAACACCTTAACTACAAGCATCACATTTGAATCTCTTATATTCTTTTTGCCAGACAGAATTAAAACCCTCCAAATCTTCCTTAAAAGTCTCAGCACAGATAGGATTTTTAAAGTCTTTAGTTACTACTAATTTCTGGCCAAAGGTTAATATGAATGTCTTGCTTTTTTATCAGTAGTGGGACCATACTAATAGTCAGATTTTCCTGTTTCTTATTCCAAAACTTGTCATTTTAGAGAGAAATTGCTTCTATTAGGATGAAATGTAGCTTAATCCTATTCCTTGTTTTGTTTTAAATTTTCAAGTCTATTTTATTCTATTGTGATGATGATACACTCACATAGAGAGTTTCTCTCTCATTGTATTGTTTTTCAAAGTAGAAAACATGAGAAGATTCAGAGTCCTTGGCTGAGGATGGTGGTTCATGCCTGTAATCCCAGCACAGCAGCAGGAGCTGAGTGGATTGCGGTAAGAGGATTTCTGTAAGTGTGAGGCCAGCCTGGGCTACACAGTGAGTTTTAAGGCCTAGTGGAACTACATAACAAAGAAACAATATCAAAAATCAAATAAATGTAATATATATAAATATGCAAAATAGATAAATAAATTCAATTTCTATACAAAGTTTTCACACCGAATAATGTTTGCTATATTTGTACAACTTTCAGATAAATAGGCTTTGGGCCTGTTTCTTGTTTTCATGCCTAGAGAGTGCTTCTTAAAGAGGTATCACGGTTAAGGAACTAGAGATCTGGTGCTTAACTTCTTTCACTTGAAATCTTAATCCCACTATTAGGCTTATATAAGAAGTTAGTACAAGGTTGAAACCAATGAATATACAACCACAGAAATTAAAAAAAGTATTACCTTCAGAAGACGACTGTCTTTCAACAGAAACTACTTCACTTGTCTGTAGCACATCCTTATCACATCACAAACAACAAGCAGCATTTGCAGCTATATGGCTTTAGCATCAGAAAAGTTATGGTCCCTACAGAGGTGGGCATGGAATCCTCCAAGATACTTCATTCCACTGATCAATATACTAGCAGTACGAAATGGGTTATTCTGTCTCAATTATCATAAGGCAAGGCACTCTCTCACTTTGATTTGGTCAACATATCCCACCTTTCTAATCTGAAAATACTTATTTAAGGGAGGAGAGAACTATAGTCATCATCTTCTGGGTCAAAGTTTTTGAACTTCAGCACTATTGTATTTTGAGCTGCAAAATCCTTTGCTGTAGGAGATTGTCCTGTACATTGTAGGGTATTTAGCCGCATCTATAGGCGCTACCTATTGGGTGGTATTGACAGCCCTTATTTGTGAGAACCTTAAGTGTCTCCAAGCATTATGTTCCTTGAAGGACAAAATTTCCCTTGACTTCTGCTCTGTTTAGAAAACTCTGCTCTAGTCAAATATGGAAGCACTGTTCAACAGAAATATTATGTAAACTACACATGCTAAGTTCAAGTTTACTGGCAACTACATTTGAAAAAGAAACAAAGATAGAATTTTGATAGTGTATTTTGCTTAACTAAATATTTCCAAAATAGATCATTTAAGCATGTGATCATTTAAAAATGATTAATGTGATATTTTCACTTATTTTTCATACCAAAATTTGAATTCAGTGTGTTATTTTTTTATTGGTGTATGTCTGCCATCCATAATAATTACATTCATCTTGTGGGATAGGTACATATTCACAGATCACATTTTTAATTATTTTTCATTTCCCTTCTACTCTGCCCCCTCTACTCATTCTCCTTCTCCAACTCCTTTTCCATCTCTATGTAGTGTTTATGTCATACTTACACTGCATCTCAGAGGAGACTGGCCACATTGCACAAAATCATTAGCCACGTGTGGTCAGTTTGTGCAGTATGGGACAGCACAGCCTCATTTAGGACATGTGGCAAAAACCATGAATTGGCATCAATAAATTAAAGTGACAAACAAATAGCCATGAGCACACCGAGTGCCCAGATTTTGGTTTCTAACACCAAATTCCAATAAAAATTACCAGAGCTCCTTGCAGAAATG
Organism: Dasyprocta punctata; assembly: GCA_004363535.1. Taxonomy (NCBI): domain Eukaryota; kingdom Metazoa; phylum Chordata; class Mammalia; order Rodentia; family Dasyproctidae; genus Dasyprocta; species Dasyprocta punctata. The sequence continues at coordinate 5,455 of RJWM01031205.1, forward strand.
GATGGTTCTAAGGCTGGAACAGGATATACAATATGTCCGTGAGTTACATGCGATTTAGTGAACTCAGAAAAAAAGACAGAAATGCTTTCCTTTGTATTTTTCTGAGTTGTCCAGTTTTGCTGGAGAAGACCCTACAGTGTCAAGAATAGATGCTTGAATGCCACAGGTAAACACAGATAGGAAATAGAGAATTTCAAAACTTGCCCTATGAGAGGATAATGGCAAAACAAGGTTAATAATGAGTGAAATATTAGTGAAATATGCAATATTTTCAACTTGTATCAGTTATCCAAATATTTTATTATTAGCATTTAGAATAGGATTTTTAAATGTTTTGACTGCACTGAAAAAATGAGTATGTACATTGGAATTTTTGCTTTTTGTCTTGTTTAGTTTTATGTTGTGGGTATTGTGGATTGAACTCAGTGTCTGGTGTACACTGAGCATGTGCTGGCTACTGAGCCTCACTGTTAACCTTGCATCAGCCTGTAAATTATCAGATCTTTAGTCGGTAGAATAATCTTATAGGTGTCTCAGTGTTCTTCGGTTGTTGTGTCAAATTAGCACAGACTAAATGATGTAATAAAGCTATTTGTCATAGTGCTCCTTTTTTTTAAAGACAGGGTCTCATTATGTAGTTCAGGCTGGCCTTCCACTTACTATTTACCCCAGGCTGCACTCAAACTCACAGTCCTCCTTCCTCAGCCTCCTGATAGCAGGTCGTACAGGTGTGTACCAACCTGCCCAGCTTTCTCACAGCTATTGTGACTGGGAAGTCGAAGTTAAAGGTGCCAGCACTGTGGTTTGCATTTTGAAATAGTTTTGAGGGTTGTAGGTAGCTGCCAACACACTGTGTTCTCAAAAGACCTCTAGTTTGTGTTTGTGGGAACAGAGAAGGCAAACTCTCCTGCATCACTTGTTATAAAGACATCAGTCTTACTAGATCAGAGTCTCACTCCTATGATCTCACTTAATGTTAATTATTTCCTTTGTGGCCCCAATCTCCACATGGGCTAGGGCTTCAACATATGAATCTGGGGTGAAGACAACACAAACACACACACGGTCTATGTGAAGATGCACAAAATTATGAAAGTAAATTGGGAAAATTACAGTTTCAGAATGACTTAAACTGCTCTCTGCTTGCTGCCTTTTGCCTGCCCTGCCATGAGCCATTTCTCCTCTGTGCTGCACCTCTGCCAAGACACCCTGCCTTGGAGGCAGCCATGTATGGACTGAAACCTGTATAAACTATGAGCAAAAAGAAACCTTTCCTCATTAAAAAAGAATGACTTCAAATTGAAATGGATATGTTAGAGAGCAATAAAAAATAGAAATAAATAGAAAAGTGGGTGGAAATTGAGTCATTTATGATGATGATGATGGAGATTTCTTTTTTCAGTGATGGAAGACAAGCTCATGGCCTGGGGCACACTGGGCCAGTGCCTATCACTGAGCTGCATCATCAACAAACTCACTGATTTCTAAAGAACATTTCTTTCCTACTTCTCTTCACTGTAGAGCTTATATACACCCTTAAATTAAATTTTGGTCTCAAGTACTATGTCCCACTGAAAGCTAAAGAAAACTAGTTGATGTTCCCTTTCTCTTGATCTAAAATTTCTTCTATAATGACAATGTTACCACAATTAATGCTTGATCTAGTTCATTCTGTGAACCCACACTTGAGATTATAATTTTAAATTATTAAATAATCATTCCAGTGCTCTTACTTTTGCCAAAACAGCTAAGACATGGTTTATCAATGACTGAATTATCTTGAGAATCTCCCCAGTCCTGAATCAATATAACAAAGAGGAATATCAAGAATTCAGAAAGCAAGTTCTGTTTCTTGGATGACCAAAAGAACACACTAACCTTCTGCAAAGAACAAGCAAATGAAGAAAAAGTGTATGATGTCACTACAACAAATCCAAGACTTAGCAGAAAGATTATAATTCACACCAAGCATTTAGTCCTATATTTTGGCCCACAAATGTTCAGTAAGCCTATATTAATCATCCTTATGTCACAATGGGTTGGGGAATCAGTGGGAGCACAAAAGTGGCATTATCAAGTGCAGACAACACGTTCAGTATGTGAAGCTATGAAAGGAGAGTGGTTCAAGAAAGGTACTTTTAAGAAAAGAAGAAGTTCAAGGTTGTTTTATCTTTGAAAGCACAAAAGGCTTGAAAATATTTAGCATGGATAGAAAGGCACCAGCGGGGAAGTGAAAATGCAAAGATGTAGGAGAAAGGTGGGATAACGGAAATAACGAAGCCCCTGAAGAGACAGGCAGGAGAAAGAACATGATCTAGAACCCAAAGAAAGCCAGGAGGAGCAAAGAGGAAGACTTTGGCTTGGATAAAAGTAGGTTTATAATGCTGGTGGTAGGCAGTTTAGAGCGTGCTTTTCTGATGCCAGATGGTAGAGATATAGAGTGTGGCACAAGGAAGAAGCTAAAGGGTTAGAAGGTCTGAGTAAGGGAAATAGCACAAGAATAGAGTAAACCTGAAATAAAAAGAAATTTGGATAATCAAGATTGGCAGAACTACTCAGTCATAAAAAAGACAATTTTGAGTTATTTTTAGGAAAATAGATCTTGAGGCCATAATGCTGAGTGAAATAAGTCGGCTCCAAAAGGTTAAATATTGCATGGCATCACTGATATGAGAGATGCAAAATATAAACGATTTGAGGAGCAAAATGAAGAGTCTTGTTGAGGAGCAGGGAAATAGTCATCATGGGAAGGGAAATTTGCAGATCAGGGAAAGGGGAGGAGATGGGGATCCTGAGAAGTAAAAGTGATGATGTGAGATTTTTATTACCCAAGCTGAATGTAATCGGTATGGATTGGAAATATGTACTAATATGAATAATAAAATTTAAAAAGAAGTTTGAATAATTAGGATTAAGAGTTATTTAAAAGTTTAACACAATCAACAACTATCTAGTATGATTATTTGAAAATAAAGACAATCAAATGCAAAAGTCTTTTGATCTCATTTGGTCTATAAAATGTGTAAAACCTTCCTGTCACAGCCTTATTTTCCTTCCCTGCAAGAAATTCATCCTATCCCAATGAGTTGAAATTGCAATCCTTACTAGTTAGGAATGCAGAAGGAAAGAACTGACTGAGCAGTTAGAACACAGAAGAAATCTGTTAGAAAAACAAAGGCTGGTACATCCACTATCTTACACTTTCATCTGAGTTAGATCCTTGCATCAAAATTTCTATTTTTCACCTCTGTTCTACATTCCAGAAACATTCCTGTCAATTTGTTTATGATACATTCCTTTGACTTTTGGGGACTTCAGAGATCAATATTGTCTTAGTCTCACACAGTCTAATGCCAAAACGCTACAAGCCGATACTTTTTCATTGGTAACTATACCCAAAATGGCACTCTGCTCAAACATTTTAGATGTTTTAGCAAATAAAAACTCAAAGTGCACTATATAAATTCTCTTCAGCTTAAAGAAAAATTGAAGCAAGCACCTCTTGCATATTCTTTGCCCTTTAGAGATGGAATTCCACACACATTTGAAAACTTCAATAAAATTGAACAAAGTAAACATGAAATTGAGAATTCAAGAGAAAACATCAGGACACTTCCTAAAGAACATTAATAATGGAAGTAATTGTTTTTGCTGAGTTACAGAATAAATTTCTCAAACCTTTAAACGTATTCAGGGTTTCCACCAGCACAGTAAAGCAGCACCACCTGATGTTTCCGTCCACCAAGATCAGTCCTGAAGGACCTGCTGGGCTGAAAAACACAAAGATGCCCCAGAATTCAGGGACTGAGACTCACATTCACTGGCTTCAAATCCCTGTATGGTCATTTTGTAGCTGTGCAGTTTTTGGGCTCTTTACCTTAAAAATAGTAACAGTAATTAAAAGTACTCATAAAATTGTTGTGAGAAGTAAATGAGATAGTTTATTTGTAAAGCCTTCAACATTCCACTTTATACCACATACACCTGTAGTAGAGTTTAATAGATAAGCATAGGAAGAAAAGACAAGAATCCAGGAAACCAGTGAGTATGGGGCAGAGAGAGGCTTGCTGACAAGCTAGGCAATAGGGTGAGGGACTTGTTAAAAGTAGCCAGTACTGATGCAGAATAATTAGAGAAGTGAGCTTCAGGATCCTTACATGCTGTGAAAGGTGTTGGCAACAGGTCAGCCCTCTGATGTAGGTGCCTCCGAGGTACAATCAGGAGAGCAGAAATTCTCTGGTTGATGCAGCGCTTTGAGGAAATAGGTGGAGACTGGAGAACCCTGAACAGAAACTGAACACAGAGGGCAGTAGGCTGTGAGGGAAGTGGGCTCTGACAGAAGTGGTGTCTCAGGAAATGGAAACCAAACAACTCTTTGCCCTTCTTCAAAAGCACTCTTTATTTTTCAGATCTTATCGAATCAGAGACTTTTTTTTTCTCATTTCTTCCCTCTCGTGTCTTATAAAATCTTGGCAGTACGTTCACGATTATAATTCTGCTTTTTAGCACCCAGCTTCAGGAGAGTGATTTACCGTGGTCATGTATGCAGAACTTGTTTCTCAATTCTACAGTTTCAAAAGCCTTGGGCCATCAGGGCTCTCCTGAGATCTGTCCAAAGGGAACTTGGCCCTGTGGTCTTCTGCTCTTCCTTGGCAGAAACCTGGGCTCCCTATCTGGGCTCTTTTTGCCTACCCTGCTATAGTAGATGCCCTTACTTACACAGGTGGCAAAAGGAAAGAACTGACTGAGCAGTGAGAACTTTGAGAAGAAATTTGTAAGAAAAATGAAAGCTGGAACATCTACAATCTTGCACTTTTATCTGATTTAGACCCTTGCATAAAATTTCTATCTTTCACCTATGTTCTACATTCCAGGGCCATTGAAACATCCTTTTCAAGTCATCTGTAATATGTTCCTTTTGACTTTTGGAGGCTTCAGAGGTAAATATTGGTTCTTAATCTCACACACTGTAATGCCAAAGCAGTACCACCTGATACTTTTTCATTCATAACTATATCCAAAACGGTACTCCTGCCAAAACACTTTAGATGTTTCAACAATTAAATAATCGAGAAGTGCACTTTATAATTTCTATTCAGTTTAAAGGAAAATTGTCGTAAGTATCTCTTGCATATTCTTTATATTTCAAAGATACAGTTCCACACACATTTTAAAAAATAAATAAAATTGAACAAAGTAAACAAGAAATAGACAATTCAAGAGAAAACATAAGGACACTTGGCAAAGAACTTTAAAAATGAAAGCAATAGTTTTTGCTGAGTTACAGGATAAATTTCTCAAACTTTAAATGTGTTCAATGTTTCCACCAGCACAGTAGAGTAGCACTACCTGATGTTTCCTCCCACCATGATTAGTTCTGAAGGACCTGCTGAAAAACACAAAGATGCCCCAGAATTCAAAGACTGAGATTTGCATTCACTTGCTTCAGATCCCTACTTTGTCATTTTGTAGCTGTGCAGTTTTTGGGTTCTTCATCTTAGAAAAATAGTAACAGTAATCAAAAGTGCTCATAAAATTCTTGTGAAAAGTAAACGAGATAATATTTGTAAAGTCTTCAACATTCCACTTGATATCACGTACACCTGTAGTAGAGTTTAATAGATAAGCATAGGAAGAAAGGCCCAGAACCCAGGAAAGCAGTGAGCACAGGGCAGAGAGAGGTTTGTTGACAACAGGGTGAGGGACTTGTTAAAAGTAGCCAGCACTGCTGCAGAATAATTAGAGAAGTGAGCTTCAGGATCCTTACATGCTGTGAAAAGTGTTGGCAACAGGTCAGCCCTCTGATGCAGGTGCCTCAGAGGTATAATCAGGAGAGCAGAAATTCTCTGGTTGATGCAGTGCTTTGAAGAGATAGGTGGAGACTGATGAACCCTGAACAGAAACTGAACAGAGAGGGAAGTGGGCTGTGACAGAAGTCCTGTCTTAGGAAATAGAAACCAAAGAGCTCTTTGCCCTTCTCCAATAATACTCTCGTATTTTACAGATCTTGTAGGTGGGAGATTTTTTTTTCTCATTTCTTTCCTCTCGTGTAGTATAAAATCTTGGCAGTGCATTCACGATTCTGATTCTGCTTTTTAGCTACCAGCTTCAGCAGAGGGACTTACCATGGTCTTATCTACAGAACTTCTTTCTCACTTCTATAATTTCAAAAAACTTGGGCCATCGGGCCTCTCCTGAGATATGTCCAAAGAGAAGTTGGCCCTGTGGGTCTCCTGCTCTGCCTGGGCAGAAACCTGGGCTTCCTACCCAGGCTCTTTCTGCCTGCCCAGATGCCCACCTCAGCTCAGGCCCCAATCGGGACCTCTTCCTTTTCTCCCAGACTGGTTTGGCAGTGGGTTCAGTCCTGTTCCAGCTTTTAGGGAATTTGTCACTGAGTCAGCAAAGTAGCTGAGCCTCCCAGGAAACAAAGGTGCAAACTGTTGTCTCCCTGACTCAGGGGCTCCTGGTGTTTCATGGTGCTCTTTTGCTTCCTGACTCCTCGCTCCTTCCCCTTCTCTCCCTGCCTTCTAAATTACAGTAAGACAAAATGTAAGAGTATGTAGGAGAAAATATCTTCCGCAGGTGCACTGACTCCCTTGCTTCAGGTTGGGACGGGTCCCTTACTGCTCCTCTCCCTGCCTGCTGTCCCCAAACCCAGCAAGGTTCTGCTCCCACCCCCTGAGAGTCCAGCCCTGCTCTGACCCTGAGTTTTATCCTTCTGATCTACTAGAATTACCCCAGATACCAGACAGGATGTCCCTATTCTATCAACCACCCCACCCACGTGGGCCTTGGGGAAAAAGGGAGCAAGGCTTGGAGTCCCACTTTTGTTTCCTCAGGACACCACAGGTTCATGGATAGGTCATTCTTTCCACTGATGCTGATGGCCTGTATGGCCCAGGAAGGCACCGCAGAACCTACTTTGTAGTAGCCTAGGAGATGGCTACTGAGCAAACCCATACTGGTAACTGAAAGACTACTGTCATTACAGAAAATGGAACTGCTGGCTGATTTTCTGCCCTGCTACTTACGATTAGCACTGTGCTAGGTTTCTGGTTGATTATTTAGATGAGCTCAAACCCCACCACCACCTTCTTTTAGCTCCCTTCCCATCCTTGGGAGGAACAGACCTCTCAATGGGCCAGGATCCACGGTAGGCAGACCCTCCAGAATGCCCTGGTGTCCTTGCCTGACAGCACTGCTGTCCCTGCCAAGCACTGCAGGGACTGCCCAGTTCTCTCTGGTGAAAATTTCCTAAGGTTGATGCCTGGATTAACACTGGATAATCAGTGCAGGCTCCAGTAGAAGATAAAACCTAACAGAGCTCTCACCTTCTGCCCTCAGAAATCATCACTAATCAGAATGAATAGCTCATGCATACATGCTTCCAGATCATTATACACATCTATGTACATTTAAAATGTATATGTACACATATTTTTACACGTTTATTAAAATATGACCACCGTGTTCACAGCGTTTCATAACCTGCATTTCCCCCCGTGACCTTCACCTTTTTATTTCAATAAATCTTCAGGCTATGATATTAAGGTTTTCTCTTTTTCTTTAGATTGTTTGAACAGAGTGATATTTAGTTCAGGACTTTGCAACTATAAAATACTGAAAGAAATATTTTCAACCTACAGCTCTGTAAACACGCACAGCCACACACCTCTCCTCCCAAATGAAGACAAGCTAATGAGTTTTTCAGACAAAAACAAGAGAAAAAAGAAAAAACCCTCAGGGAATTTTTCACTAACAGATCTTTAACAAGAAATATTAATGTAAATTCTTTTTTTGTTTGTTTGGTTTTGTTGTTTGTTTATTTTTAAAACAGAGTCTTCCTATGTAGCCCAGGCTGCCCCGGAGCTCACTGTGATCCTCCTGCCTGGTTTTGTTGTTTTTGAGACATGGTCTCGCCATGTATTCCTTAATCTAATCAAGTTGAAACCTAGAATTAACTGTCAGAGGATATCAAATCTGTTTTTTTCCATTCTATTTTTACTGGGGAAATGCTTTGATAATATCGATTTCTTCCGGATCACTATATATGTCCCATAGTTGCCTTTAAATCCTTTAGCCAGCTGGGAGTTTGGCTCAGTGGCTTAAGCACCTGCCTGGCAGGCGCGAGGTTGTGAGTTTGATCCCTGGTGCCACCAAAAAAAGAAAAAAAAGGTTTTATAAATCCTTTAGCTGGTGTCTCTCATCTAACATGACTCTTCTTTTTGTTAGTATGTTCAGACTTAGGATCCGTGCAATATATTTGATGGTTTTTCTCAATTTCATTCTCTCTTTTTCCCTTCTGTCTTTGTGTCTTTCCATCTTTCCCTCTCTGTCTCTCTTTCTCCCTTTCTTTCCTTCTTTCCTTCTTTCTTTCTTTATTTTTTCTTGCTTGCTTCCTTCCTTCCTTCTTTCCTTTTTCCCTCTTCTTTTCTTCTTTCTTTCTTTCTTTCTTTCTTTCTTTCTTTCTTTCTTCTTTATTTCTTTCTCTCTTTCTTTTCTTTACTTCTTTCTTTTACCCAGCCTTTGGAATGGAACCTACGGTACTTACACACAATCACTTGGTGTTGGCTTTAGATTGACAATATGCTGATTGTCATCATCTTTCTTTTGGGCTCTCTGCAGTTTTGTGCAGAGAACTTGTGCTTCATAAGGATTTGTAGTCAGATGTGAATGGATTCCAAAAATATGAGATAGCACCTTGGTTTTGGGGAGCATGACTTAATTTTTATTAAATTTGAGGGTATTGGGGATAGAACTGAGTCTATTCAGCCTTTTATTTTTATTTTGAGATAGTAGCATTCTAAATTTCCTACACTGGGCTGAAACTGGCAAACCTGATTCACTCTCTCAGAGTGCTGCAATGAGGCACAATTGAGATAGGAGGTAGGGCGTGGCAAAAATGGCTGAGGAACAGGTATGAATTGTTAATTATAAGATCCCAGAACAGGGCCATATAATTCCCAGCTCCCTGCATGTGAAACATCTCATGGGCTCCCAGGAGATACACATGGCAAACAAGGACACAGATGCCATAAGGAGCACTCTATGGTGACTCTTCATTGTAGTCCAGTATGTGTCTTGTAGATCAGGGTGTGGTTTTATTTTTGCTATTCTACTCTTCTGTTTGACTCATGCTCACTCTTTTTTATTTATTTATGTATTTATTTTAAAGAGAATAAAGCAAAACAAAACAAAACTAAACAGAACAAAGCAGATCAGAGCAACACAATGCAAGCAACACAAGGTTTCAAAACAAGACAAGAGGAAATCAACCGTGGCTACCATAATGTCTCTTGTTTTCTTCAAAATAGTTGCCCATATCTTCACACACAATGAATTCAAACAAAGCACAAAAGTATAAAACTGATCGAAACAAAACAATGAAAGCATTACAGGCCTTTAAAACTAGACAGTAGGAAAATCAACAACAGCAACCATAATGTCTATAGTTCTCTCAAAATAGCTGTCTATGCCTTCACACATATTGAAATCAAATAATACAAAACAGACTAAAACCAGCTAAAACAAAGAATAAAAGCATTATTTGACTTCACAACAAGATAATAGAAAATCAGCAATGGCTACCAAAATGTCTCGTTTTCTTCAAAGTAGTTGTTCATACCATCACATTTAATAAAATCAATTCTTCAAAACTTAGGAAAAGTTCTAGGCATGTATAAACCTATAGATGTACATCTATCCTTTCTGTGTTAGAGGGAAAAACAAAACAAAACAAATTACCAGAAAAGCAAGAAGCAAAATAGATAAATAAATAACAATAACAAACAGCCCAAAACAATAACAATATAGGAAGGCCCAGGCACCATATGTTGAAGGCATGCTCTGGTTAGCCCCATGCTCCAGAGGCTCTGAACTCTACAGCCAGACACAAGGTCCTGGTAGTGCCACACTCCGGGTCATATACTACCTACCTGTCTGTGTCCCAGAGGTTCTGAAGCCCACCCAGCCAGGTATAAGGTCCAGCACCACACCCCAGGAGTGTGTCCTATCTAGCTTCACAGAGGATTCAAGCTCTGCCCAGCCCAGAGTCCCAGTGCAATCCATCAGGGGAACATCTGGCCAGCCTCACAGGACACAGAGGTACTGAGCTCAGCCCAGCTCATAGGCTCAGAGCCACTCATCAGGGAGCGGGCAGCATAGCCAAAGGGTCTTGGAGAATTTGAGCTCCACCCATCAGAGCACAAGACCCCATCTTCACAGTTCAGGAGTGTGGCCCAGCTAGCAATGTGGCAGGTCCTGGAGGCTCTAAACTCCACCCAGCCAGGAGCAAGGCCCAGGCACGATATGCTAGGGGCACACTCTGCCTAGCTCCATGCTCCAGAGGCTCTGAACTCCTCAGGGTCCCAGTGCTACCACATTCTGGTGCACACTCTGCCTAGCGACCTGGGTCCTGGAGGCTCTGAACTCCACTCAGGCAGGTGCAAGGCCCTAATGCCACACCATGGGGGTGCATCTCTGTACCCACCTTTGTTGCAGAGGTTTGGAACTCCACTCAGCCAGGTTCTAGGCCCCAGCAACATGCTCTGGGGTTATGTCCCTGCTAGCTACAGGGAGGTTACAAGCTCTCACCAGTCCAGCATCCCAGAGCAACCCAACAAAGTACATCACAGAAACACACAACCAGCCACACAGGCCATAGACCACAAGGCTCCAGCATCACAGCTTGGGAGTGCTCTCTGGCTAGCCACGGGGATATTGCAGGATTAAAGCTCTACCCAGCAAAGCATTCCAGTGCAATCCATCAGGAGGCTGCCTGGCCAGCCACACAGGTCCCAGAGGAAAATGACAAAACAAAAGAGCAAAATGCAGTCTCAGTCCTCTAGCCCACTAAACATGAACCCAAGAGACACTGAAATGGAAGAAACTGGAAATCACACAACTCAAATTTCTGAAATGACAGCAACTGAAGTAAAGAAACAACTCCATGAAGCTGTATAGGAATCAGATCAGAAATTACCTCTCAGATAAAAAGTGAAATTACAAACATTATGAAAGAAATGCTCTGTGTATCTAGAGAAGCTCAAGATAAAAAATAGAAGAACATAAGAAACTGAAGGAAACTTTGAATCAAAAACACATGACAGAATTAGAATGCATGGATCAGATTCAAAGGGATATTCAGGAAATGAAAAATTCCATTGAAAGTTGGCAAAACAGCTTGAATGAAGCTCAAGATAGACACTTACACCTTGAAGACAGCTTGGAAGCTTACAATCATGAAAGAAAAGATTTCTTAAAAATAACAAGGAGTCAGGAAACAACAAGTCAACAGCTCCAAGATGATGCAAAGAGAAACAATATAAGATTGATAGGTGTCAATGAAAAAACAGGAGTCAATATGAATGACCTGTGAAGACTATTTGCAGATATAATAGAAGAAAACTTTCCAAACATGGGAAGAGAATCTGATATACACATTAGTGAGACATACAAAACCCCAATTTACCATAACCAAAATGAATCTTCTCCCAGACGTATATTAATTAGGATATCAGAAATTCATCACAAAGACAGAATACTAAAAGCTGTCAGAGAAAAGAAACAGATCACCTATAAAGGAAAGCCTGTCAGAATCACGGCAGACTTCTCAACACAAACCTTCAAGTCAAGAAGAGCTTGGAGTGAAGTATTTCAAATCCTGAAAGAAAAACAATTTTCAACCCAGATTGATGAATCCTACAATACTATCTTTAAAAATGGATGAAGAAATAAGATATTTCCATGGCAAAGAACAATTGAAGAAATACGTGGCTACCAAACCACCACTACAAAGAGTACTGAAAGACACTCTAGAAAGAGACAAAGATAACTACAATCCAAAGAACAGAGCCAGAAGGAAATCAGTAAGCAGGGCAAACAATTAAACAGAAAAGGTAGAAAAGCAACCACAGAATGATAATGTAACAGGGATAAGTCAGTACATATCAGTTATATCAATCAATGTAAATGGTCTATATTCACCAATAAAAAGAAACAAACTGCCAGAGTGCATTAAGAAACAAAATCCAACAATATGCTGTGTGCAAGAAACACATTTAACTCAAAGGAAATTTACAGACTAAAAATCAAAGGATGGAAAGCAATACTCCATGCAACATAACCCAGAAAAAAGCAGGGGTAGCTATTATGTTTGCAGACAGTGTGAACTTCAAACCAAGAATGATCGAAAGAGATAAAGAAGGTCACTACATACTTGTTAGGGGAAAACTTCAAGAGGAAGAGATTACAACCATACATATATATACACCGAATATGAGAGCACCCAACAATGTAAGACAATTCTTAATAGACATGAAAAACCAAATAAACAATAGTGCAGTTATAATAGGGGACCTTAACACCCCACTGTCACAGAGAGACAGATCAACCAAACAAAAAATCAGCAAAGAAATAACAAAACTGAATCAAATTTGTGAACAAATGGACCTAGAAGATGTGTCCCAAATGTTCCACCCAACAGCATCAGAATACACATTTTTCTCAGCTACACATGGGTCATTCTCTAAAATAGATCATATAACAGCCCACAGAACATGCTTAAGTAAATGTAAAGGAATTGAAATAATTCCATGCATATTATCTGATCACAGTGCAATAAAATTGGAAATGAATGACAAAAAACCCCACAAGAACCCCATAAAGACAAGGAAATCAAATAACATTCTCATAAACAATCAATGGGTCACAGAACAAATTAAAGAAGAAGTTAAACAATATCTACAACCAAAAGAAAATGCAAATACAAATTAGCGGAGCCAGTGGGATACAATGAAAGCAGTCCTCAGAGGGAAATTTATAGCACTAAACTCCCACATCAGAAAAATGGGAAGAACACATACGAACAACCTAATGATGCACCTCAAACGTCTAGAAAAAAGAGAACAAGTCAAGTAGAAAGCCCAAAGAAAGTCAGAAGTTACAAAAATTACGGCAGAAATTAATGCAATTGAAACTAAGAAAACAATACCAACAATTAATGAATTGAAGAGTTGGTTCTTTGAAAGAATAAATAAAACTGATAAACCCCTAGCCAATCTTATTAAAAAGAGGAAAGAAAAAACTCAGATCCATGCAATAAGACATGAAAAGTGTAAAATCACTACAGACCTGGTGGAAATACAGAAGATCATCAATACCTATTTTGAAAACTTTTACCCTGATAGATTTTGTAACACAGAAGAAATGGAAAGATTCCCAGAAGCATATCAATTACCAAAGTTGAATCAAGAGGATGCAAAACTGATGTATAACCCAATTTCAGTTAATTAAGTTGAAAATGTAAGTAGAACCTTACCAACAAAGAAAAGCCCAGGTCGTGATGGATTCACTGCTGAATTCTACAAGAAATTTAGGGAAGACTTAGTGCCAGCACTCCTCAAACTCTTCAATGAAACTGAAAAGGAAGCCAGTCCCCTAACTCATTCCTGGAAGCCAGTGTTTCCCTAACACCAAAACCAGAGAAAGACCCAACCAAAAAAAGAAAATTACAGGCCAATCACCCTAATGAACATAGATGCAAAAATCCTCAATGGAATACTGGCAAATAGGATGCAACAAGTCATCAGGAAGATTGCACACCATGATCAAGTGGGATCCACCCCAGGAATTCAGGAATGGTTCAACACATGCAAATCAATAAATGTAATACACCGTATCAATAGAGCCAAGGACAACAATCACATGGTCATCTCAGTAGATGCAGAAAAAGCTTACGGCAAAATCCAACACTCATTCATGATAAAAACCCTACAGAAAATCAGAATAGATGCTCTCTACCTCAACCTAATGAAAGTCACCTATCTTAAATCAACAGCCAACATCCTACTAAATGGACAAAAACTGAAAACTTTCAATGTAAAATCAGGAACAAGACAAGGATGTTCATTATCATCACCCCTATTCAATTTAGTTATGGAAATATTAGCCAGAGCAAATAGACAAGAGACAGAAATAAAAGGAATAACAATAGGAAAGGAAGAAGTGAAATTATAATTATTTGCAGATGATATACTCTACATAAAAGATCCCCAAAAATCCAATGAAAAATTTCTAGATGTAATAACTAAATTCAGTAATGTTGCTGGATATAAGGTCAACACTGAAAAGTCAATAGCATTCTTGTGCACAAACAACAAAATCACTGAGAGAGAAATAAGGTAAACCACACCCTTCACTATAACATCCAAAAAAATGAAATACTTAGGAATTAATCTAACAAAGGAAGTAAAAGATGTATACAGTGAAAATTACATTACTCTGAAAAAAGGAAATCAAAGAGGATTTCAGAAAATGGATACATATCTTCTGTTCATGGATAAGAAGAAACATTGTGAAAATGACTATTCTCCCAAAATTGTTACACACATTTAATGCAATTCCAATCAAAATAGCATTTGTGAAACTCACAGAACTAGAGAAATCACCCCTACAATTCATCTGGAAGAGACCTAGAATAGCAAAGGCAATTCTGGGCAACAGAGACAAGGCAGGAGGCTTCACAACCCCCAACTTGAAATTATATTACAAAGCTACTGTGATAAAATCAACATGGTACTGGAATCAAAACAGACCTGAAGATCAATGCAATAGATTAGAAGATACAGCCACAACTACAAATATACTAAGCCACCTCATCTTTGACAAAGAGGCCAAACATGTACCCTGGAAGAAAGATAGCCTCTTTAATAAGTGGTGCTAGGAAAACTGGCTTTCCATATGCCAAAAACTGAAAGAAGATCCATGTCTATCACCATGCACTCAACTAAAGTCAAAATGCATCAAAGATCTAAATATTAAAATAGAGACACTAAATTTACTGGAGGACAAAGTAGGTAAAAATCTTGACTACATAGGAATAGGCTGAGAGTTCATGAACCAAAATCAAACTGCAAGGAAAATACTTCCCAAAATCAACAAGTGGGATCTTGTCTTATTAAAAATTTTTGCATGTCAAAGAAAATCTCCAACAGAGTGGAAAGAAAAAGCACAAATTGGGAAAATAGCGAACTGTCCCTCAGACAAAGGACTTCTATCTAAATCATATAAAGAATTAAAAAAAAATCAGCCTCCCAGAATTCAAAGACCTGCTCCAAAAATGGGCATCTGAGATGAATACACACTCCTCAGATGAAGAAATACAAACAGCAGATAAATATATGAAAGAATGTCAAACATCAATGGTCATTCGGGAAATGCAAATTAAAACAACATTGAGATTCCATCTCACACCAGAAAGAATGGCCAAGATCAAGAAATCAACCAAAAACAAATGCTGGAGGGGCTGCGGGAAAAAGGAACTCTTCCCCACTGTTGGTGGGAGTGTAGGCTGGTGAAACCACTGTGGAAATCAGTGTGGAGAGTCCTCAAGAATCTAGGGTTAGAGATTCCATTTGACCCAGTTTTCCTGCTTCAGGGCATTTTCCCAGAAGAACTGAAAGTGTCATACCACAGTGATATATGTGCACCCATGTTTACAGCAACACAATTTGTAATAGCGAAATCTTGGAAACAACCCAAGTACCCATTAGTCAAGGAATGGATTAAAAAGATGTGGTATTTTTATACAGTGGAGTGTTACTCAGCTATTAAGAAAGATTGCATTGAGACTTTTATAAGTAAATGGACACGTCTTGAGACCATATTCATAAGTGAGATAAATCAAACTCACATGTGTAAATATGGTAATATTGTCTCCCTAGCGTAAGAAACTGAAAAAGTATATATGATCCAAAATGTACAATAAATATTGTGTAAGGGTAAGAAACTGCTCAAAGAGCAAAAGCAATTGGGATAGGGGACAGGAGGAAAGAAGGAAGGGAAAAGGAAAAAGACATCAATTTGTATATATGTATACATAAGATAGCTAAAATGACTATGCTACTAAATCTATTAGCTATTGGAAAAGAACAGTTAATACTTATATGATTAGATCAGTTTTACATGTCTATACCTGTTAATATAAACAACCATTTTGAAGGTAACGAGATGCAATGTTACAACCACTGTCAAATTTCTGTCATCAAGAGCTCCATTCTCCAGCCGCGCGGCTCAGCTCGAGCATGTGCCATCCCACAGCTCCTGTGCAGACCTCGCCGCCCAGCAGGGTTGCTCCCGGCACTGTAGGCCTGGGACCTGCCCGGGCCTGCCCCGCAGGCATAGCTGTTGGGCCAAGCTTGCGGACAGAACCAGGGTCGGGTCCGCGTCACGCGCGGTGCCCAGCACAGCTCCCTGGGACCGGGAGGCCTTGGCCCCCCCCAGTAAAGGAGGAGACTCCACCTGCATGCCCCGGGAGGCCACCCTTCCTTGCTGCGCACGGGACCCAGCCTACTGGGTCCCGCGATCCTGCATGCCGCAAGAATCAGCGTGAACCTCAGGGAAACACCGGCCAGCCGCGCAGGACACAGAGGTATGCAGCCCAGCCCAAATCAGCCCAGGAACCCAGAACTGCTCACCGGGAATTGAGCAGCATAGCTGCAGGGACCTGGAGAGCTTGGGCCCCCCCCCCACCAGAGTGCAGAGCGCACGACAGCTCCATTCTTCAGCCGCGCGGCTCGGCTCGAGCGTGTGCCATCCCACAGCTCCTGTGCAGACCTCGCCGCCCAGCAGGGTTGCTCCCAGCACTGTAGGCCTGGGACCTGCCCGGGCCTACCCCGCAGGCATAGCTGTTGGGCCCAGCTTGTGGACAGAACGAGGGTCGGGTCCGCGTCACGCGCAGTGCCCAGCATAGCTCCCTGGGACCGGGAGGCCTTGGCCCCCACCCAGTAAAGGAGGAGACTCCACCTGCACGCCCCACCCCGGGAGGCCGCCCTTCCTTGCTGCGCACCGGACCCAACCTACTGGGTCCCGCGATCCTGCACGCAGCAAGAATCAGTGCGAACCTCAGGGGAACGCTGGCCAGCCACGCAGGACACAGAGGTACATAAATTCCAGAAGAAAATGACAAAACGAAAGACCAAGAGGCAGTCTCAGTCCCCCAGCCCACAAAGAACAAACCCAAGAGATACTGAAATGGAAGACAGTGGGAGTCACACAAATGGACTTTCTGAAATGATAGAAAATGCAGTAAAGAAACAGCTTGATGAAGCTATAGAGAAAATCAAATCAGAAATATTCTCTCAGCTAAAAAATGAAATGAGAATCATTATTAAAGAAATGT
>RJWM01031206.1:0-22663 GCA_004363535.1 Dasyprocta punctata
CTTCTGGTCATTTTTAAGACTTCTTTTGAGAAATGCTTTTTTCAGGATTTTGCCAAATTTTAATTAGGTTATTTGATGTTTTTTTCTCTATTGAGTTAAAGTCTTATTTTGGGTATTAACTTAACAGATACATAGTTTACAAAGACAGTCTCCTAATTTAAAAACTTTCTTATCATTGTATTGATTGCTTAATTTAATATGTGCAAAGACTTTAGTTTTATATAATGTGATTGGTCTATTTTTCTTTTGTTCTCTGTGATTTTTAGGTTTTATCCTAATACTCATTGACCATAACACTATTGTGGAGCTTTTCTCCTGTGTTTTATTCTAGAAGTTTCACAATTTCAGGTTGTATATTTTAGTCAAATCCATTTTGAGATTTTGTGTGTGTATTTTGAAAGATAATAGTTTAATTTCATTCTTCCATATGAGAATATCTATGTTTCCCAACATTGTTAATTGAAGAGATTGTTCTTTTCCCATTGCATGTTTTGGTACTCATATGAAAAATCAGTTGGCTATAAATTCATAGACATATCTCTGAGATCTTTATTGTGTTTTATTTGTCCATCTGTCCATATGTCTAGTGCGATATATGTACTATGCTCTTTTGGTTATTATAACTTTATAGTACATTTTGAACACAGGAAATGTAATGACTTGTCATATTCTTTTTACTTAAGATTGTACGGGCCATTAGGTATTTTGTGTAGTACATCTATATTTTAGGATTATTCTTTCTATTCCTGTGAAAACACCATTTACATTTTGCTAGAGATTATATAAAATCTGTAGATTGCTTTGGTCAGTATGGATTTTTTAACAATATAGTATTTGTTCTTTTAATTCATAAGTATGGGATATCTTTTTGATGTAGTACTGGGGATTCAATTACTTATTTATTGTCATGTATAACTATTTTAATCAATTGTTATAGTTTTCAGTGTAAAAATCATTCACAACCTTGCTTAAATTTATTCTTATGTGTTTTAGAAACAAAGATTATTGAGCAAGATGTTGTGAATCCACTTAATAAGGCCATGGGCAATGAGGGTATCCACAAACTATTGAAGTTATAGTTAATCCAATAATTTAGGGCAATGACAATACTGTTTTATATTCTATTTCCAATATATCTGTCTCCTTTAGTAAGAATTTTATTCTTTTAAAAGGCAAACATACAATTTGAACACAAAGAACACAGATTAATTCAATCAGACAGTCATTCTCTTTAGGGTATATCTGTAACTGAGACTTGAAAAATATTTTTGTTCCCTTGTGTAGGTGTACAACAGAGCCCTAATCTAAAGAGGCAATAAAAGCAGTAAGTGAGGAATGCAGGGGGTGCAGAGAGGAAGACTGTGCAGGGTTCTTTCTGATCAGGTACTGATTATTTCTGGATAAGAACACAACACTCTGTCTCACTGCAGCTAGTCTTATCACTGCATACTTCATCCTCACAAGCCGGATTTGCCCTTTGGAAATGCAACTCTGACTACATCATACCTCAGTTCAAATCCTTTAATTAGTATCCATCCCCTTAGTGTAAAATATAAATTATTTAATTGTCTTACAAATTTTGTCCCTCAAATAAAAGATTAGATTTGCATTTCCACTGTCACATTACCCAATTCAACCCAAATTGGACTTGCTAATCAGCTCTCAAAATACACCTTGCTTATTCATCTTTTGGTGCTCACTTTCAGGGCTGGAGATGGTTGGTATGGTAAGAATTATAATCAAGGTACATATTAAATAATAAGAGTAAAGAAAGGAGAGATGAGTGATTCAGCATGCCTTGAAAAACAGAGAAAAGAATCTAGACAAGTGACACTGGAGAGACTTTTTCTCAAAGATCTTGTAAATAATACACTAATTTCCTTCCAGTATTTTTTATTTTAAGTTGCACAGACATGACATGAAATAGCATGTATTTCAAACTTCCTTTTTATATCATGTAAGGAATTAGGGTCATAACAACTGTAAATACTTTAAACTTTTCCACATGTATTTAACAAATACTTGTCAAGTACTCCTAATATGCCAGAATTTACTTTTGGACCTGGTGATATAATATTGAAAAAGAAGTCCCTGACCTCACAGATCTAACATTCTAGCAGAGTCAAATACAAAGAGATACATCACATGAGTTATGCAATGAAGTTGTTATGAAGGAAAACAAAGCAGGGTAATAGAATAATAAAGTATTGTGTGTGAGAAGGGCTATTTTAGATGAGATATCATAAAGATGCTTCTGAGAAGGCTTATTTGAAAGGAGACTGGAAAAAAAGAGAAAGATAGAGCCATGAAACTCTCTGGAAAGTGTTCAAGGATAGGGAAACTCCAGCTTATCTGAGTCCAAATACACTTATCAGGCTGAAGGAAAGCAAGAAGAGGGTAAAGGAAGAGTGATACACTGAGGTTGAAGAGATGGCTGAAGTCAGATCTTTTAGGGCCAGGTAGTTCTTTGAAAGACTTCAGATTTTATTTTGAGAATAATGCAAAGTCAGTGAAGTTTTGTTTTGTTTTGTTTTGTTTAGAAGAAGTGAATCAACCTGAATAGGAATATTTGTAGTTTACAAATGGCAAACCTTGTACTAACACTAGGATGAGTGTGTGTGAATATTTTCTAAAGAGAGAACTCTCAGTTTACACAGCATCTTGCCAGAGTTGGAAGCAGCACCCTTTTCATTCAGTAGTGAGTGAAAATGCCTATAGATCATATGGTCACCCTGGTTAGCTCCCATACTTCCTCTTTCGCTGGCTAGAGTTTTCTAATATACTGTGCCGTGCATCTTATTCTATTTGACTTCAATATTTCAGTCTTCTATGAGATTTTTTGTTGCTTTTTTTTGCTGTTTTTATATTTGTTTAAATAAGAGAATCCATTTCTTTGTACAAAATATGAAATTGTATTTAAAAAATAGAACTTTTGATTAATCTGGATGGGATGTAGCTATTCTGCAAAGGGAAGGATACTTATTGTGATCAGTAGGTTGATTCGACATACATTTTAACCAAACCCTTTTTATATTATCATGAATTCTCAAGTGAAGACTGGAATCTACAAGAGAATCACTATGTACTTTTTAGTATAGACACTGCATTTAATGCACTGCTTGTTTCTTAGATAGGGATACCTTGTTAGATTAAAATACATCATCAATAATAAACATATAAGTTATTAAACAACTAATGATGTGATATCTTGAAATTTTAAAGTGCTGAGCAAGGTTTCAAATTAATTTTAATTGGTTGACAAAATAAAACACCTAGAGAGTTAGGATATAATATTACAGTGTTTCATTATACTCTCTGATTTTAATGAAATGTGACACATGCAACATTTTTTTGGCACCTCATGTTTTTCTCTTAAGTGGGATTAATATTTCAATTAATAATTAATAAAATATACCTGCTATGCACAAAGAAAACTGATAAAATTACTCAGCTACATTTATTTGCAAAATCATTATGATATTCTAATTTCTATCCTGATTACTATCTATATTTCTATTTAATGACTATGTTATATGGAATATAACATACTGAGGTACCTTCAGCAATCCAATCTTGGATAAAGAGGCCAAAAACGTATGCTGGAGAAAAGATAGCTTCTTTTAGCAAATGGTGCTAAAGATATTGATTATCCACATTTAGAAGAATGAATCTACAACTTACATTCATATTTCTCACCCTGCACTAAAATCAAATAAAAAATGAGCCAAAGACCTAAACATAAAAACGAAATACTGAACCTACTGGATGATAAAATAGATAAAAACTCTTGTAGACATAAGCAAAGACTTTCTAAATGGAACCTCAGTTGCACAAGAAATAACGCCAACTATCAACAAATAACATCACATCGAATTTAATATTTCTGTACAACAAAGGAAACAAACAACAGAGACAGCCTACAGAATGAGAACACAAATTGCCAGCTATTCCTCAGAGAGATGACTATATTTTGAATAAATGAAGAACTCAAAATGTTAGACCCTCCCAAAAAATTAAAAGACCAAATCATAAATGAACTTTTGAAATGGATAAACATTTCTCAAAATAAGAATAGATAGCCAATGGGCACATGAAAAATTGTCCAACACACTTGGCAATTACCGAAATGCAAATCGAAACATTGCTAAAATTCCATCTTACTCCAGAAAGAGTGACTGATATCAAGAACTCAAAAAATGACAAATATTGGTGAAGTTGTGGGGGGAAAAGGAAATTTTCTACATTGCTGATGGAGATATAAAGTAGTACAATTACCATGGAAATCAGTATGCAGAGATCCTCAAAAAGCTAAAAACAGAAATTCCATTTGGCACAGGTATATTTTTCTGGTTATCTTCATGAAAGTGTGCATCATATCATAGATATATTATAATGACACATGTATACCCATGTTAATAGCAGCAGAGCTCATACTAGCCAAAGCTTGGAAGTCACTGATATGCCTATCAACAGATGAATGGATAAAGAAATTGTATTATTTATACACAATGCAGTACTGCTCTGCCATAAAGGATGAATTTGTGTCCTTTAAGTAAAATGAATGCAGCTCAAGAGCATAATACTAAGAAAAAAAATCAGATACAGAAGGTTAAATATAACAAGTTTCTCTCATATGAGAAATTCAACAAAGGGGCCACAAACATACATTGGAGGAAAGATTGCCTATTTAACAAATGGTGCTGGGAAAACTGCCTACTTATATGCTGAAGAGTGAAGCTGGACTCCTATGTCTCATCACGTACTAAACTAAAATAAAATAAAAGTGGATCAAAAATCTAAGCATTGTACCAGAAACAGTAGGTCTACTGAGGATAAACTATGTAAACCACTTGAAGTCATAAGTATGAACAAAGACTTTCTAAATAGAAATCCAAATGCACAAGAAATAGCAGCAAGAATCAACAAATGAAGTTATATCAAATTAAAAAGCTTCTGCACAGCAAAAGTAACAAATAATAGAATGAAGGGACAACCTACAGAATGGGAAAACATTCTTGTCAGCTATTCCTCAGACAGAGGACTAATATCTAGAATATATAAATACCTCAAGAAAATCAGATGACCCCAAATGAAAGACACAATAAGCAATAGGCAAGTGAAATGAACGGACACGTCTCAGGAGAAAAAAAGTAGTTCAAATGGCCAATGAATATATGAAAAAAATGTTCAACATGTTTGGTCATTAGAGAAATGTAAATTAAAACAACACTAGGATTTAGTTTTATGCCAGAAAGAATGACCATCCTCAAGAAACCAAATAATAACAAGTGATGGTGAGGCTATAGTGAGAAAGGAACCCTCTTCTATTGTTGGTGGGAATGTAAACTAGTAGTACAACCACTGTGAAAATCAGTATGGAGATTTCTCAGAGAACTAAAGTTAGAAATTCCATTTGACCTGGATATTCCCTCTCAAGGAATCTTTCCAAAAAAGCTAAAGTCATCAAATTACAGGACAGATACATACCCATGTCTATAGCAACATAATTCATAGCAAGCTAAATCTTGGAGGCAGCCAATGTCCATCAGTAGATGAAATTCATAAAGAAAATACAGCATGTATACATAATGGAACATTATTATGCTATAAAGAAATACAAATTAGAGACATTTGTAAGAAAACGTTTATATCTGGAAAATACAATGAAAGTGCAATGAATCAGACACACCACCTTAAATACTATATGGTATTTCTCATTTGGGTAAGACAAAGTACAGATAAAGAGCAGAATAAAGAACTGATAGAATTAAACAGGAGTCTGATCTTTTGCAAATGGGACAGAGACCAAGGGGAAGGAGAGGAGAGTGTGGGGAAAGGGAAGTAAAAAGATTTCCGTATCATGCACATGTATCAAATACCCATAAGCAATATGAATGCTGTGTGCCATAAACATGTACTAAAATTAAAAAATTATAATGAGAATAGAGAAAGAGTATTTAATCAGAGGGAGAGAGGTAAGTTGGGAAGGGAAGAGGAATAAAAGAGAATCAAGATCTCTTATGTACACGTACCTACTGTCCAATATCAATGTAAACTTCACGTAATGCAAACATGTACTAACAAAACAAAAATTTTTAAAAAGAACAAAACAAATGATAGATGGAAGGAAGTAGATGGAAAAGAGAGGGGGAGAAAAGAAAGTAGAAATCAGCAAGTTTCAATATGTATGTGCTCCAATTTCCCATGATGAATTTGTCAATGTATTTATTGTGTACCATAAAGCTGTACCAATAAAAATGCTTTGAAATGTAAAAATAAAATCAGCATGAAAAGTAAAAATTTTTTTTTTTTTTTTTTTTTTTTTTTTTTTTTTTTTTTTTGCAGCACCGGGGATCAAACTCACAACCTCGCACCTGCTAGACAGGCACTTAAGCCACTGAGCCAAACTCCCAGCCCTACATTTTTCAATCAATTTAAGACATCAAAGCTGTCACAATAGTGCAATTAAGTACTGAAAGAAGACTTTCAGAGCTGCTTCAGAAAGTGTCAAGAAAGATGGGATCAGTGTGTTCAAAGCGAGAAAGAGTATTTTGAGTGTATCTTTTACTGTATTAAGTTTAAAAACATTTTAAACAGTCACTAATTTTTTTTGATCACACATCTTATAAAAATCAAAAGTGGAATTTTACAGATAATCTCTAAGGTACATTGCATTCCTTTAAATTGGCAATCCTTGGCTTTTCTTGAATTGCAAGCTTGCCTCTAAGTTTTCAAGAAGGGAAAGAGGTTCTCAAGTGGGGTGCTCCAACAATATGAAAACCATTCCCATTTAGAACACCCCTGTAGTTTTCTTTCTGCTTCACTGGCTTTTCTGCTGTAATGTCACTGACACTTGTTCAGGATGAAACATGTCTTTTTACAAAGAGTCTTGAGATAAATAGAGGAACAACAACATTAACAACATCCTGGGCTAATTATTCTTCTTTGTAACTTCTTGAACTCAGGCTAATTATCCTGTAACAGTGGAGTTAGAAAACTTGCTACAGTGATTTTCCTCTTGATACAAGAAGACATTTTTCTGTGCATATTTTAAAGATCTGGTCTCTGGTTAGGGGCATGCTTAGTCCATTCTGCTGGGCTTTTCACAGGTGAGTTTTCACATACCCAGAACTTCTCAACACTCCAGTCGCCTAGCTAGCTCTTTGGGCATATAGAACAGTGTGTTTTCCTGATCTTTCAAATGTAATGAACCTCTTCTTTAAGATGGAAAAAACTCCCAGTTTCCAGAATAGATGCACTTTTGCTGCTTCAGGGTATGACAGGAAGAGTACAGATCCTTATTACAAAGCCACAGCCCCGGGGTGAGTTTGATTCTCCCTCCAGTGGGTTCTGTAACCTTGGATGAGTGCCGATTGCATGAGGTCCCTCACTTCTGAAGCACAAGGATTGGAAATGAGTAAATTGCAAGGTCTTTTCTAGTTCTCAAAAAGTGTAATGCTCTATTTAGTTTAGAAATAGAGGTCTTTCTAGTGGTTTATGGCTGACCTGGTGCCTTAAAGCTGTTTGCCTTGCAGTAGATTTTCTATGAAGTTAAATGTTCATTCTTGTGTATGCCATAGTTTATTAAAAATGACTCTCAGAAAATGTGGAGAATCCTATATTTAACATCTCAGAATTGGATACGAGTTTGATATAAATAGCAAGTTGTTATCTGAGTAGATTACAATAGATTTACTATCAAGCAAATTAAATCACTGGGGACAGATGTGTTTTTAGACTTGTCTGAGACAATCTATCTGCGAGTAGAAAATTTTTGGTGCCTGCCAAGCTGTCCTGTGTAATTCAAAGATATGTCACCTAAGAACTTCCTTTTCTGTGGCCAAGAGAAAGAGAGTTAGTAGGAAAGAAATGATCAGAGAGAAACAAGCACATGCTAATCTAAATTATATACTACAGGCTTTCTGAAAATTGTGGCATATTTGGAAGAATGAAAAAGAATGTGTAGAGAAGTTAAATAAGAGATAACATGAGGATAAAAGGTGCAGAAAAGAGGTGAAGTAGATTTATTTAAATAACACTGTGTGACTGATGTCATGGTTGAATTTTACACAATAAGAAAAAAAAAGGAGGAAATACAAGGGAATAACCAGTTATGACCAAGACAGGTCATCTAAGCCTATTAAAATGGAAGGAAAATGGTGATGCGAAAGTGACTGGTGATAAATGTCAAGGAAATGAACACATGTGAAAGGACCAGGGATACATAAATTCAGCAGTGAATGGAAAAAATAAATACAATACTGATTTAGTTTGCAAGCAGAACATTAGGCAAAATTTTGCTTCTGTTCATGAACTCTGCATTCTCTTCTGCCTTCCAAATTGCATATCATTGACTCTTTGAGACAGTGTAATTGATGGAGTTTGGGCAAAGAAAGTCTAGGGAACCTAATTTCCTGGGAGCTAGCTCCTTCACTGAAGAGTTTAAAGGAATTTGGATAGTCTTTAATATTGATGATAATGTATGGAATAAAATGATAAAATATGGTTAAATGACTTCAAATGAGAATGGAGAGATTCTATGCAATGGCAGATACACCAGATAAATTTTGTTGAAATGTGAATGGGTTCTTGTTGCTAGAGTATGTTTCACTATTCCACAGTTTAACTGACTATAAATTACAAGTGTGTGAATATGTCTGGAGTTGTTTGTCTTTTTTTCATCAACTGAACATGTGCAGCCTGCTAGTTTGACTTTGAGATTAGTCACAGTTGGACCCAAATCCTGCTTTCACCTTCTTCCATCTATATGACCTGAGACAAATTGCCTTAATTTTCACTGACTTAATTGCCTCAGGTTTCTCATCATTAAAAATATTTGTGGCAGTATCTAACATATGATTTGTGTAGAAAGGAAATTAGGTAATTAACATAAAGTGTTTGGTATAATGTTGATATTAAATAAACAGTATTTACATTTCTACTTTTACTTTCAGAGACCAAGTACCTTAGAGAACTTTGAATAAAGAATTGATTTTCTATTAAGTATTTTTTCTAGCAAAAATTCCTGATTTGCCCTTGAACAGCTTCAATACTAGTTTTATTAAGCAAATGTATTGTATCTATCACTACAGCAGGTGATGATACAAGAAACTATTTTTTGTCTATCTATGTGAGAACTAATGGATGGCCTCACAAATTCCGGTGAAAGGATCTTCTACCTTTTTGTTTCTCTTTTCTCTGCTAATTCTCCTTTGTTTTACCTGCATTTATTCGGCTTACCAAGGTATATTGGCCCACCGATCTCTTTCGATACCCATGTATATTATTCAGAACTCATTAGAGAAGCACAACCAAAAAGATGTGTGTGTGTGTGTGTGTGTGTGTGTGTGTGCATAAATGAAATTTATTTTAAAGAATTGGTTCATCATTATGGAGGCTAAGTCCCATGGTTTGCCATCTGCAAAAAAGATTCAGATAAATGTGAATGCCAGTTCAAGGTCAAAAGCCTAAGAAGGAAGATGGCATGATTGCTAGTCAAGGGAAGAAGTCTGATGGAATAAGCGGTGAGGCAGGGAGGGGAAATTTAAGACCCTCTACTCTTTGCTCTCCTTGGGCCCTCAGTTGTCTAACTATACTGGGGCAGGCCACCTGCTTTACTCAGCCACAATTCAAATGCTGATCCCGTCAGAAACACTCTCACAGACACATTCAGAAATCATATTTAATTGCATATCTAGGCACCCTTATAGCCAAGTTAAGTTGACACATAAAATTAACCATCACACCATGTGATAAATAAGAGTCAAAGAACCAGGTCACTTTGACTAATTCTGTGGGCTTGACTATCCTTGAAAGAGAAGAAGAGAATTTTATTTTGGCATTAAATCTCTGGTAGATTCTCCAGTCAATTTTTACCAACCTTAGTGCAGAAGTCCCTTTGTCTTTTGCTTAGCCCTTTAATTTAGGTGCAGTGATCAAGACTTAGAGTAGGGGAGAGATGAATAGTGGCACCTATGCCCCAAATTTTACTTCGTACATTGAATAAAGACTTGAGATACTTTCCATTTTTATCTTTGGTTATTAATGACTTTCAATTAAAACTTTATTAACATAAAGCAAAGAAAGTGAACTTTGCTTTCTGCTTATTATTCAAAGATACATGAAAACTTTACCTAAAATAGCTATAGTTTCCTTATAAGCTGTGCTATATTAATTTCTTTTTAAAGAAGGTGTGTATCTTTACAGTGTAATAATTGGTGAATAAATTTCACCAAGAAGAGAGATGGCCTAGCTTACAGGAACATGCATTTTTCTGTCACATCACATTTTTGTGCCAATGAAAGTTTCTGCACATACAATTAGCTGTACAGATAAGAAAAACCAAAGATGTGAAACTTTCCAAAGAGTCATAAAACTAATTGTAATAGGGTCCTAAGAACATGCTTAAGACAGAAACTTAATGAAGAAATATTCAGCTGTGATGTTAATGGTCCTTGCCTCACATTCAGTCCTTTATTATCATCTTTCAACTAGACAGAGAGTTTTCACACAAATACATGCCCATGAGCTTCTGAAAGCCCTCATACACAAAGAAGCCCTACAGTGAGCTGGAAATCAGCAGTGCAGCTAAGCCAAGAAACCGTCTGCTATAGATCCTCCCAGAGGCAAGAGCAAGTGAAGAATATGCTGTCAGCTCCTGGCATTTCTCCCTGTAGAAGGAACCGAGTGCTGGCTAATAGAGGCCAGAGGTTCCTGTGGCCTTGAGATGAATTCAGGGTTTCAATCACTGAGCAGTAGAAAGGAGAGGACTTAGCCTAAGGGGATGGGTAGTAAAACTTCTCCAATGAAGCAGAAAATCAGCTGGAACAACCCACTCATAAGTAATCAACTAGCATTAATAACTTATCCTGACTGACTATGAATTACTGTGTGGATTCTGTTAAGACAACAGAAACGTGAGGCCTGGCTGTGGATGTCTCTACGTGTATATACTGCCTGCAAGAGAATATTTACCAGTTTATTCTTTATTTTCTCATTTGTTTGTCTTTAACATCTGGCTTGCTATCAAAAGTATTGAGAGAACTTAAACTTCATTTGTAGTCTTTAAAACTTCCACTTTCAAACTCCGAGCTCAAATTGTGATAAAGGGAAATCTTCCTCAAAATTTCTGATACCTAAACTCAGTACAGAGTATTTCAACAACTTATACTACCGAATTAGTACAGCAAATGTGAGTTCCAGAATCGTAGAGCTGGAACTATCATTAACTTTCTAGTTTCTGAGTCTCAAGCTCCTAATATCAGATATCAGACTAGCATTGTAAAGTTATTGGTTGTTTGAAAAGTCACATTATATTAACTGTAAGTACATCACATGAATTTCCAAAGTGTTGTAAAAATTCTGGCCATCCTATATTATTTCAGAAAAAAGGCCAAGAATAGAAGCAAAAACAAGCTTCATTTATGTTTATTTAGAGGGGTATGACCACTGGGTGTGGTGTGTCTTAAGCTTCATTTTATTCCATGTCTTTATTCATTATCTAGGAGAGCAAAATGACACATTAACTAATTCTTGCAGATGATGCCAAACCGGAAACATTTCAGGATCCATTGTGGGCAGAGTAACAAATAAAAGAGTGGTTATAAAAAGAGGCACAGCAAAACACAAACAAGCATTTGCTTTGGTGCAATAAAGATTTGAGTCATAGGGGCCGGGGATTTACCTTAGCAGTATAAGTGCCTGTCTTGCAAGTGAGAGGTTGTGAGTTTAACCCCTGGTACCAAAGAAAAAAAATTTTTGAGACATATGTAGAGTGGAACATAAGATAATAGTAAAGGTCTTTAATAGTGTGATAGAAAATAACTAGTGGTGATAAGAATACAAATTAAATTATTATTGGTTGCAAAAATGAACTGTTTGACTAAACTTTTAGTAACTTTGTTGGTTCATATCATTCTTTTGCCTGACATCTCGAGAAAATTCACTTCATAGATGGGGCATGCCAGACAAATTTAGGATCTGCACATGATGATGTGTGACTAGGAGTACAAACAGCCACACTTAGCTATGCCTTAGTATTGTTTTCAAGTTGATCTTCACAAAGCAGTCCCACTGGCTTGCTAAATTATGAACACTTCATTTCTGTGACATTGCTCTACAGTTTATCTTGCATAAAACTACCACCAGGATAATTTTCATCTAACAGAGGGCAACATGCCATCCCCCTGTTGAATGAGTAAGCATACAGCATGTTAAATATTTCTGAATTACAACCCATACTTCTATCTTATTTTTATTTTTTCCATTTTTAACAAGAAAAACTATCATTTCATTCTAATAAACTAAAAATAATTCATTGTTCATCTGAATATTGTCTTTTAACCTTTTGGTGTACCATATTATGTGATTTTTCTCTTTGTTTCTCTTCATTTATATCAGGCAAGTTTCCAACAGGAAATAGCAAATTCAGAGTACTTCAAAGAGTATTCATTTATGAAGGGACTACTGACAAAGATTAGGGTATAGAGGACCACATGATTGGTGCAGTAATCCAGGGTTTAACATAAGTTAATGTCACCTCTTTTCAGATCCAAACAGATGAGGAACTTATCAGAAGCTCCAAGAAGTCAATCTTGGTTAAAAAAAAAAAAAAAAAAAAAAAGGGTTAGAGGGGATGAAGACTGAGCTCACTACTTTCCCTTCTTCAGTATCCTTTATGGGCTCTCTCTTGGCTAAGTCAAGAAGAAGTCAGAGGAAAGGACTCATTCCTGTGTTCCACAGATGTCAGAATCTCATGGCAGAGAAGAGAATAAAGAGTTCATGAATGTATAATGTGGAAGGGCAAGTGAAAGTTACCTGATGTGATATTTGAAAAAATGAAAGGTTTGTCATGTAGTTCCAGGGAAGTGGGTCACCCTAATTGTATCTTAGCCTTCTTTTGCTTGAGAATATCAACCATAGGACATATAAATAGTAACCAAATGAAAAAAAATCCACCTTTGTTTATTTTAACAAACTTAATACTGAAGTCCTGCCATCATGACTTTTTGAAAAATTATGAACTATATGTAGTGCTTATGAACATTATAAGGAATAATAACAAATATATGCTCAAGCATCATGAATCACTTTAAATTGACCATCATCCTTACAGTGAAGTCCCTTAAAATACCACCCCTGACAATAACCTCTCCTTACTCATACTTCTTGGAACAAAAGTTCAAAAGGCCTGTCTTGGAGGTAGATCAGAAAGCTCATGTATTTTTAGCTCCATTAGATACTTCTAAGACTTTGTATCAGTTGCCTTGCCCAAGGGTAATATTTAAATTTCTCTTGATTCTCATCTTTACCAACTCATGTTTATCATTCATTTGTGAGGTCACTGTATGCTAGATGGTATCCTATTTCTGCTTTTAGTTTTCAAGAGTTTGAGCAACTTTTCATAGGTTTATTGACTACATTGTTTCTGCCTGCATGAAATATATTTTAAGAAATGTTTTGCCCATTTTGGATATTGGTTTCTTATTAATTTGTAGAAGTTCTTTATATGTTCTGACTGGCAATCTTCCGTTAAGGATCATAAATTTTCTTTAATGTCTGTAGAGCACCAAAAGATCTTAATTTTATTGTAGATAACTTCAATTTGTTTTCCTTTTTGATCTACACTTTGGTAAGAAATAGCTATCATTTTTTGAACCATAAAGAAAATACAGTGTATTTTAGAAAATTCATAAAATTTTGTCTTTTACATTTAATTTTTTATCATAGTAAACCTCTTTAAGAATACTTTTGTTTTACTTGGCTATATCGTTCATAGAAATTTAAAAATTATTATTGAAGTTATGATTTAAAATGCGTTGAAGATTTTGATTGCATTGGAAAGAACTGATAACTTCCAGATATTTTATTTGCTTATCTTTTATATACCATATATTCTTTAGCATCTTTTAGTAAGACAGGATAATTATCACTAAAAATCTTAAAATGTTTTATTTATTTTTTAGAATTATATAGATATGTAATTTTACTATTGTAAATTCAGTCTTTAATATTCTTTTGTTTTTCGTAATTTGTCCTGTTGGATAGAAATACAAATGACTTTTTACCCCCGTACTGGTCTTCTGTTCTGCAAGTTTGCCAGCCTTGCCTACTGTGAAGGGTCTCCGAAATTCAGTGTGCTGAACAGGGGAAGCAGTTATAGACATCCTCTTCCTGTTTCTGAAGTAAAATGGAATGTTTCTGGTGTTCTGCCTTGGGTAGAATGTGTCTATAAATAAAGCATGATATTGGAAAATTGGAGTTTCATGACTCACATAGATTGTTTTAATGTCAATTCACAAATCACTTTTGTTAAGAAACGTTGATAATGTTTCAGAAATTGATGCTACAGAGATCTAAATTTAAATTTATGAAGATCTAATGGTCAACAGGTTTTGAAGAACCTTAGGAGAAAAAAATATTTATGTCTTTGGTTTCTTTTTTCAACTTTTACCTCCTCCATCCCCCAGGCTTTAGATCCACTATATCTTGTTACTGTTACTCAAAGAATAGAATTACTATTGCTTGATAAGGTGAACATTGTGAGAGCAAGAGCCTTGAGGGTAAAATATCAAGGATGCGGTTTTAATGAGCTTAATCAGAACTGCTTATGAAATACTAAGCTAATGATGTCAAATAGACAGCTGACTACAGAGTCAAGTTCAGAGTAGGAGTTCAGGGGAGTGCTAAAAATCTGGAAAGCCGCAGTCTATATGTGGGTAATATCTAAGTCATAGCTATGTGGAAGCATTAGGGGTAAATGGAGACAGAGTAGAGAGAATCAAAGACCAAGATCTGCAAATTCACATTTTAAGATTTGGGATATAAAGAGAAACCAACAAAGGAACCTAAAGAAGAGGACTGAAGAAAATCAACAGTGCGGGGTTAACGTGAAGCCAGGAGCAGTAACAGTTTCCAGGAGAAGCAACTGCCTGTGTCAGATGAAGTTGTTGAGCCAAGGTGGAAAAAGATTGAGAACTGAGCACTGGATTTTATGATACAGAGGTCACTGATAACCTTCACATAGACTGGTGAAATAGTTGATGATGACAGGTTCAGTGCAGAACAGGAAAAAGGACATTACGGCATACATAACTGTGTATGATATTTGTACTTAATTATATAATCAGTTTCTTTGTTCTTAACTATTCTTTCATGTTATTAATTTTAATACTTGAATAGTACTCATATATGTAGATGTGCTATAGTGTACATAACTGATTCTTTGTATTTAGATATATGTGTTATCTCTTGTTTGTTTTCTTCTTCTAAAATCATGTTCAAATAATTACTTTAAAATGTATTTTATTTATCTCATTCTATATATCTTTAAGCTTAATGGCCATAAGTGAACTTGCTATGTCAAAAGGTACTTACCATTTTTGTCATATCAAAGAATTTTAATATAGCATATCAAAGTATATCATGCTATTATATTTTGCAAAAATAATACCACAAATGACTAACAATAAAATTTAAAGCTATGTTTATGAACTACCATTCCAATGAGTGCAAAGTAAACTCTTTTAGAGGATCCCTAATCATAATTTTGAGAGCTATCCTAAGGTTCTATGGATAAGTGAAAGTAGTCAAGAGTCAAATGTGGCTTTTATCTCTTCTATGTTTTTTTTTTTTTTCTTATTTGACTTTTCTTTGTGTGATTACAATATATTTGGCCCTAGGGAGACAAAGACTATAAGAAGAACATAATCCTACTGCACCATAGACTGTAGCCTTATGACATCTGGATTTCCTTACCTAGTAAACAGTGTTTAAAATCCTTTATCCTTTACCTCTTATTTTTCCAGCTAATAAGTAGGATTTATGAGTTTTTTGTTGTTATACAAGGACAATTAATAGAAAATATTTGAATATCATCTTGATTGTGCAACAAAATTTTGAATTTTAGTCATGTTCCTTCTATTGCTACCAATAATTATCCTGTTATGTACCACAGGATGTGAATTTTTACATTTTAGGGGAAAGGAATGGGGTAATGAATGTCAGGGAGTTATAAAATGCTCCAATATGGAGGGTTAATCTTTTGTATTTTATTTGCTGTGATAGGAGATTGGTAGAGCAATGGAACTGATTAGTTTATTAATTTAAGACAGGGATAAAAAAATAAGATAACCTCTTTGGACAATGATTGAAATAAATAAGGTCTGTTTCCATCATTTCAAAAGGTGAAAGAGGGACCAATAAAATCTCCCAAGACTTTTTAAGGCAGAAGTACTTCTGTCTTCTGTTACTAAAGGAGTTCAGTGAATTAAAGGTAGGGAAGAGTTTGGTTATTGTAACTAAAACAAGAAAGATGCCCCTGCACTGGTAAATAATGAAAGAGAGACAGAAAAATGCTATATATGTTTTTAATGGTTCAGGCAATAGAAACTCACATGCGCTATCAGTGGGAACATCATTTGGGACTTAACTGGAGGGTAATTTGGACAAAGTTTCTATAGCCTTAAAATTTTCCACTTCTTGTAACTTATCCTGGGAAAATATTTGAAGGTGTTCCCAAAGATTTATGTATTATGATATTTATTACAGTGTTATTTAAAAGAGTAGACAGTTGAGAAAATATACATAAATGTCTACCAATGAGAACTTGGTAATATAAATTAAAGTATATCTACATGATTTACTACAGTACAGCCGTTTATAATCATATTTTCAAAGACTAGTTGATGGCATGGGAAAATATTCACAATATAATGCTAAATTAAAACTGTCAGATACAAACAAGCCATATTAAATAACTACCATTTACTGAACATTAATTTTGTAGTAGGATATGTATTCAGGGCTTTATAAACACCTCATTTAATAATCTTCTAACAAATATTCAGGATTGTTATAGCTATTCTCAATTTATATATTATGAACCTGAGAAGTTAAGCAGCAGTTCAAGTCCAAGTTGTCACACTAAACAGAGAAACCTCAAATATGCAGGGTCACTAGGGTAAAAACATACGTTGCTTTTTAAAATCAGAAATTTTATGTGCTACGAGTGCAAGGAATAAAATAAAGCTAGATTTTGAAAAAAACACATACTTCAACATACTTTAAAATATTGTAGTCCATCAAAATAACTTTAAAATTTTTAAGGAAGAAAGTAAAATGGTCTGCTTTATATTTTAGATGATAATTAAAGATGTGTATCAAATAAGATTACAGTGGGACCCTTGGTAATCATTTAAACACCAGTGGATCTAATCTGTGGGGAGTGATGGTGGAGATGGAGAGAAGGACCAGATTAGAGGCACATTGAAGAATTAACTAAACTTTAAAGCAAGGAAGATATAAATTCTTAGGAGAGAGTGAGAAAGAGAAGAAGAGTGTCAACAGAGCAGAGAAAGAGAGAGAGAGAGAGAGGAAGACAAGGGAGAGGAGGAGAAAGAGAAGGACACACGCAAAGAGGAGACAAGAATGTCTTTCAGTTTATAATATCAGTAGTTACCTTCATAACCATATTTAATATTAGGAAACCAAACAAAAAATTCCGATGTAGATCATATAGACGACCCTGAGCTTGGTTTTGAAGATACTTTATGTGAGGAACTTTAATAATTAATCCAGAAGGAGGTGATTGTGTAGTTCATGAAAGAAAACTGTTGAAAGTATAGATTTGAGGTTCATTAGTATTTAAGAGTTATTAATAATTGGAGATTCTCAATAGAAAGGTGTTATGGTTGATTCATTGTGTCAACTTGAGAAGTTTACAAGTTTAAGTAACTCAGCAGTTCCACATCCTAGGAGGTAGAGGATATGCTCTTGGATGGCTGTTTCTGCTCTAGGATGCTGTAATGGTTGATCCATTGTGTCATCTTAGGAAGTTTAGAATCTTAACTAAGCGACTCAGAAGGGATCCAGCTTCCTACTTTATAAACATCCTGAGCCTGTGCAAAAGGAGGGCAGGGAGATGATGTGAGTACTACACATATAGGATGAGTAGTCTGTTTACAATATAATGGAGTAAAAGAGGTTTCCTCCCACCTTTTTGATCTTGTTATTTTTGCTGTCTTCTGCTGCCATGAATGATTGCCCCTCTGCCATGCCATCTTGCCTTGGAGTCGGCTGATTATAGACTGAAACTTCCACAAATGATGAGCTAAATAAACCTTTTCTTTCTTAACTTTGAGTGTCAAGTATTTTGTCACAGCAATGTGAGAAAAGTAACTAAGACAAAAAGATATAGAAGAAAGTCCTTAACTGGGCATGGATGGATGGATAGATTAAAATTGTCTGGAGAAAGTTTCAAAATTCCAGAGTCAACCATTGTCCACTCCAAAAATTTTGTCTTCCTCCTTTTTATTGGAGATAGGAAAGCAGTGGTTTGAAAAAATACACAAAGCTAGTCTCATATTTTAAAAAAAATATTATCATTCTGGTAGATGCTTATGGACACATTAAATAACTGAAGAATGTATGGATGCACCTAAAACACTTCAGGCAATATTTTTGGACGAAGTGTTGAGGTTAAGGTAACTTTGATCATGTCCTTAATTGGTAAAAGGACATATCAGGAGACATATTTAATTTGGAAGAGCTACAGGGCTTGAAAGAAATTACTTAGCATACCTGAATTTACAAGTAAGTTAAGTTTTAAAATTGCAATTTTAATTAGGTAGTGAAACATTGAATATATTCTCCTAAGGAATAGCTATCTGAATATATTCTCCTAAGGAATAGCTACAGAAGAGACTGTGTCTTTACCAATGTAATCTGCATTTTTCAATAAAACTAGTACCATGGGCTGGGGATTTAGTTCAGCAGTGCAAGTGCTTGCCTGGCAAGTGCAAGGTAGTGAGTTCAATCCCCAGTACAGAACAACAACAGCAACAACAAAACCAAAAAAACAAAAAGACCCAAAAACTAGTACCAGGTCATATTTTTGTCATGTTGGTAAAGTAATTAAATAAAATAGAAGAACCATAAAAAAGAATAGAACATATTGAATACACATGATGATACTTGAGTTAAGATGATGAAGGCTAAAGAGAAATGGAAGAGTCATACAGGTGAGTCATTAACTAAAAGGAATTACATGAGAGTGAAGTTGGAGATTTGTACAAGGTAATAATTTCTGGTTAGGAAATCTTAGTTGCTTTCCAGTGAGGTGTCTGCTATGGACTTGAAAAAAATTAGACGTTGACATCATTTGGAACATCTGTAGATATGCATCTAAATACTAAGGTTTTTATTTAAACTCTAAAGAAACATTTGTGAAGACAAGACAGAATCAGAGGAGAAACATTTGAGAATAACAAAAGGTAAACAGAAGTTTGCTATTGTTCATATCTTGAACATTCCAGCTATTGTTGGTTTTAATGTGATATGATATTAATAATCATGAATTTTCTAGTTTTTATGTACAGCAGAGAATTATTATGATTTGTAAGACTTGTAATTCTTTACTCTGCAACTTGTAAACATTCCTTTTATGGAAGAAAGGAGCTTGAATGGTGCTATGGCATATATCTAGATGTCCTCCCAAAGCCTCATGCACTCATAGATGGGACTTTTTGGAGCTGGTTGGATATAGGCAATGTGATACTGGGATTAAGGGTGTGTGGTACTAATGAGTCCACTGATTGGCATTAACATACATCTGGGTGTAACTGAATGGATTTACTGAAGACTAACTCTCCACCCATAGTGTTTGGTACAGGTGGCACCATCCTAAAGGTTTACAGCTTGGGTGGAGTAAAAAGGAAAGGCAAGCTCTCTTATTACTGCTTGCTGTCTTCTGCTTGCCACACACAGACTGTTTCTCCTTTGCAGTGCCCCTCAGCCATGACACTCTGCCTTGGAGACAGCTGACTATGGAATGAAACCTCTACAAACCATAAGCAGAAATAAAATTTCCCTGCTTTAACTTTGGGTGTCGAGTATTTTGTCTCAGTCCTAAGAAAAGTAACTAAGACTGATGGTAATTTAGTAAAGTTTCCTGGAGTCATATTTGACTACATTTGGAAAAAAATGATTATAGAATTTTTCCATACAATTTTCAAAGTCCGTTTTAAACAACTAGACTGAAAACAAATAAAAGCACACTTAAATGCACCTTATATTTGAGTCAGTTGAGTGAGGTACTATATGAACTCCATGTAGAACACAATCAGTTTAGCCAAATTAGATCCAAGAGTGGCAAATAAACTGCTAAAGGTGCTGTTGGAGCAAGCACCAGCTGATGGATGAGGATCTGGACTTTGGTTGTGACAATGGAAATGGAAAATAGAGGACAGATAAGAGAAGCATTGCTGGGTAGAACTAACTAGACACAGAGACTCTCCTTCTAAACATTGACTTAGAAACATGCACATGCATACACACACACACACACACACAAACGCACATGTGTGTACATCATTGCCATTCAACATCAATTTTAATTCTTTGGTCTTAGATGTGTGTGAATGAAAACAAACATGACCTTGGTTCTGCTATAAAGGAGGTTCTAATGTGCAGTTTCACACAAATATTCTTCTAATCTGAATTCTCCATGAGGGATAGATACTAAAGATGCATACATCAAACCTGGAAGTCTGCCACTGTATACTATGATTCCTTGTCTTGGGCTGCCAATGAGGCATCTAGGGGAGGACACAAGATGACTTTTCTTTGGTTACATGGAGCAGGGAGGTGTGTCACAGACACACACACACACACACACACACACACACACAGAGAGAGAGAGAGAGAATTAAAAAATTGGAATAAGTGCTTTCACCACTTTACTAAGACTCCAGAGGGCACTTATTATTCTATTTCCCCCTATATGAAGGTGATCTTTACAAGACTGAAGTTCATCCTATATAGAATTTCTTGATCCTCTCTTCCTTATTCCAGGACCTGGTTAACGATGTTGACCAGGCCTTGGCCTTTTTATGAGCTGCTGGTGGCTAATTATTAAGGTATAATACAGTCAGAGCATGGGGCAGCAGACATTCTCACATTCAGCTTGTTAACCATAGGTACAGATTGATTCAGAGGGCAGTTTGGATATAAGTTTCAGGAGCACTAATACCATGCATTCCTTTAATCTGGCAAGATCTCATCTTGATGTCTTGTGAAAGGTAAGTTTCTTGTCTGACACACTAAACTGTGGTTCTAGTGATAGACAAATACATCTAGGATACACCTGAGAGGATTCTTGAGAAGGGTTTGGTGCTAATTCAGATTCTCTGTTTCTACTGTTGGGAGACCCCAAATCTAACCATCTTCTAGAAGACCTTCTGCATCACTGCTATCTCTTCTATATCACTTTGAATTTCTGATACTGATACTGGTTAGGCACAAAATTTTGAGCAAAATTCTTGCGTGCCAACTTTGTGGTAATGTTATATTAATTGTAGCAAGATGTTTTTTCACTCATGATGGAGGCAAACGGTTCTTGCTATCTTCCTGTTTCTATGTCTCACTGTTGTATCATCTCAAGCATGTACACATTTTTTTGGCTAAAGTTATGGGCCTTTAAAAATACAGCACCATATTCTGACAGGCCTTTATGTTTTCTCAAAAAGGCTGTTGACAAAAACAAACAAACAAACAAAAACCAGGAAGCTCTATTTATCAGAAAATAGAGGCCACTGTAAAATAACTTTGCTATATGTAGATCCTTGCCCTTTTCTACTGAACTGTGATCTAGGAAATCAAATATAGAGTAAATCCTTGACCCTACTTTGCCTTAAGAAGTTAACAAAATAATGAAGCCTACTGTTCAGAAAAGACTGGACCGTAGTGCATGCATGTTTTGTTTTGTACCTCTTAGAAAACCTTGATTACAATCCAGCATTTGATAAACAGTCTTCATGATCTGCATTAAAGGATCATGGAGCCTAAATAATACAGAAAGACACCAAATAATTTCCATATCCCAAACCTTTCAACTTGATATTCCACAAATCTGCAGCTTAGTGTGACCTGGAACACACTTGAAAGGGAAAGGGCAAGATTTCTGACTTTCAGATGAAATTTTCAGAAGTGGAATCATTTGCTGAAGTGCTGCATGTATCAGAAT
The DNA here is from genome assembly GCA_004363535.1 of Dasyprocta punctata. Taxonomy (NCBI): domain Eukaryota; kingdom Metazoa; phylum Chordata; class Mammalia; order Rodentia; family Dasyproctidae; genus Dasyprocta; species Dasyprocta punctata. The sequence continues at coordinate 22,022 of RJWM01031206.1, forward strand.
TCACTAAGGGTAATTCCAGTAAGTACTTTGGATTACTGTCTACTAGAATGACAGTGGTTTATGGACAAAGGAGGGACAGCTGGAAGATGATGATGGAGGTGTGGGAACCAGAGATAAATTCCAATTAGTTGTGTGTGAATCAGTCACCATTTCACAACTAGGAAGTTCTAAACCCTGGGGTTTGTTAAGCCAGGCTTCTGTACATTGTCAAGGAACTGGAAAAAGGTAGACACCGTTAGACTAGATAGCCAAACTGTTTTCCCAACCAGTGTAGAATCTGAGGTTAGAATTAGCAAAGGAAGCTGATTTCAGGGCCAGGGCAGGCTGGTTTACAGCGCACAATATGAATATAAAAAAGATAGTGTCTGATAGTGAAAGATGTTTTAGGACCATGATAACTGGAAATACACATTGGATTTAGGAGGAAAGGCAAAGAGAGGGAAGAGGAGGAGTTGGAAGAGGAGAAAATTGAGTCTGAGTTCAGAGGACTGGAATGGTGCTCTGAAAGGAGCAGAACTGGCATAGGACAAGTAGAACTGAGAGCCTGGGAGAAAAGTCTTCCAGATGCTCATAGAAGGAGATGGATTTGCTAAGTGCATGTGGAATTTTACCCCAGTAGGTAGAAGTTGCTAAAATACAGGG
>RJWM01031207.1:0-22607 GCA_004363535.1 Dasyprocta punctata
TACCTGTAAGACCTATAAGATATGACTGGTGATGATAGTAATATCTAGGATTTGTAACATACTGTGTTTCAGATCCTGTTCCAAGTCCTTTCTCATGTACCAATCATGATTTAGATGCTATTATTATCCCTGTTATACAACCAAAGAAACTGAGGCACAGAACTATTAAGTAACTTTTCCAAAGCAAGTGATTGGTTACACTAAAACCAGCACTAGAGAAGTCTGACTCCATAATCTGAGCTTTTTTTTTTTTTTTACTACTTTGAAGGGATTGAATAAGTTGAAGGTCATCTAGATTAGTTGTTAGGGATGTTGTATGGTCTTCCTTATAGAACAAAGGAACACAGCATCCCTTACCTGGGCTCAGGCATACCTACTTGGTCCTCATAGCCCAGACAGGTCAGCTCTCTCATGCTTCAAAGGGAGGCACAGATGCTGGCTCTATCTGTCTACTCTAGTGGATTCCTCCCAAAATTGTACCAGGACTTTGATCTCCTTATCTAGCTACCTCCTTATTGCTCCAGGGAAACTGTGACCAGGCTCTCTGAAATGAGAAGTGGTTTGAATTTGGGAGGCAGTGATGATGTGCTGATCAAGAGAGAAAGAAGCACCGATAGGCTATACTGTGAATAGGTATAATCATTCTGAGGCAAAACTACTCTCTTTTCTAAATCTTGGTAGGATCCCAGGTCTCAATTACTCCCTTAAATCAGTTCTCAATGGGGGCAGTACTGCCCTCTAGGGGATATTTTGGGATATGTAGGGGTATTTGGGGAGAGGTGTTAGTCACTGTGTGTGTGTGTGTGTGTGTGTGTGTGTGTGTGTGTGTGTAGTGTAACACACATGGAGGTGACGTTGAAGGATCCTGGAATTTGGTGTCCGGGAAGCAGGATGCTATACAATATTGCAATGACCAGGACAGTGCAAAGAATTGTCACATATCCTTCTTGACTTTAAAAAACCCATTGGAAGCCAGGTGTGGTGACACATACCTGTAATCCCAGCATTTGGGAGGCAAAGACAGGAGGATTGCCTAGAAATGAAGGCCAGTTTGGACTACATAGTGAGTTCAAAGTCAGCCTGAACTACACAATGAGACCCTGTCTCAAAAAACAAACAAAACAACAAGAGCAAAAACCACTGGGGCTGAGCCGGGCGTGGTGGCGCATGCCTTTAATCCCAGCACTTGGGAGGCTGAGGTAGGAGGAGCATTGTGAGTTCGAGGCCGGCTTGGGCTACAACGTGAGCGCAAGGCCGGCCTGAGCTACATAGTGCGACCCTGCCTCAAAAAACCAGGGCTGGGAGTTTGGCTCAGTGGCTTAAGCGCCTGTTTGGCAGGCGCGAAGTTGAGTTCGATCCCCGGTGCCAAAAAAAAAAAAAAAACACTGGGGCTGGGTATGATGGCCCCACATCTTTAATCTTAGCTCTCTAGAATGCTGAAGCAGGAGGATTGCAAAGTTTGTGTCTTTTTTTGTTTTTGTTTTTTTGGTACCAGGTATTGAACTCACAACTTCACACCTGCCAGGCAGGCGCTTAGACCACTGAGCTAAATCCCCACCCTATTTTTTGAGACAGGGTCTCACTATGCAGTTCAGGCTGGCCTTGAACTCACTTTGTATCCCAGGCTGGTCTCGAACTCACAACGATCCTCCTGCCTCAGCCTCCTGAGTGCTGGGGTTGCAGGCGTGTGCCACTGCACCCGGCTGGGATTGCAAAGTTTGAGCCCAGTCTGGGCAACTTAGTGACTTAGCTAGACCTTATCTCAAAGTAAAACTCAAAATGGGCTGGGGACTTTGCTTAGCATGATGGCCATGTGGCATGGTTGTAATTATAATACTTTCTCTGAGGCCAACAGATCAAAACTTGGAACCCAGCCTGGGCAATTTAGCAACTTAGTGAGACCTTACCTCAAAACTGTCTTTTGGAAAGGATGATATAACATAGATTTTGGTATGACTTTTATTGTAGTCAGGGTTTGCAAGGAAAATAATTTAATACAGGACACATAATTTACAGGATTATTTTATAATAGTAACCCAAAGAGTCAAATACACAAGAGTGCAAGAAATCTGTCCACACACTAGAGACCCAAAGAATCCAGCTGAGGTCCTGGTTCCCATGGCAATGTCCTACATAAGTCCTGTTGAAGACCTAGAGTCCATGACAATGTCTCATGCAAGTCTATTTCATGAATCTGTACTGGGAAGGCCCAAAGCTCAGTGGTGGAAGCTAGAAAGTCTGTGCCAGTTGGACAAAGGATCTGTGACAGTAGGCTGAGGAATCTGCACTGAAGCCAGGAAGTGATGCTAAAAGTAAGGACCAGAGCTCCTCCCAAAATTACCACAACCATCCTCAGCGACAATGAGGTCCTGAGGTCCTCTGATGATGAGAACATCCAAGTTCATATCAGAAAGTCAGCATGACGAGCTTCCTCAGGAGATTGAATAGCACACCATCTTCCCCTCTGGAGCCATGAGGTGATGCTTAAAGTAAGGACTAGAGTTCCCCAAAAATGAATTGCAGCCATTCTCAGTGACAAGGTCCTGAGCTCCTCTGATGATGAGAACAGTCAAGTTTATATCAGGAAAGAAGTTCGATAAGGTTCTCCAGGAGTACCAACAGCAACAAGAGAATCAACAACACCAAGGAGAACCAACAATACCACCTCTTCCTCTCCAGTTCTCATTTTTATGCTGTTGGCAACAATCCTCAGGTGGGCCCTCTACACCCAGCACTATGCTGATTCAGTTCAACTGGGTATTATAAGTTGACTATCAATTGTCGATCCACCACAACTTTTAAATAATTCTGTTTGTTAATTTTATTTTTCTAAGAGAAAAATCCACTAAATTACATAGCAAATATTAGGAGGGCTTCAGATCTAGAAGATAAATCTGATCTAAAATATTCTCGATGATAGCCAGGCATGGTGGCACACGACTGTAACCCCAGCACTCGGGAGGCTGAGGCAGGAGGATTGTTGCAAGTGTGAGACCAGCCTGGGCTACAAAGTGAGCTCAAGGCCAACCTGAACTGCGTATGAGACCCTGTCCCAAAAAGACAAAAAACAAAATGAAACAAAAATATTCTCAATGACCTCAAGGCACTTGTAAAGAGAGGTTGGTATTAGTAAAAACTATCCCAAATTGGGCCTATTCAGGAGCATAACTCTTTATTTTAACAGCAATCTAATAATTTGACATTCAGTATTTTCTTAGATTATCATTAACAAGTGAGCATTAACACTCTCTCTTTATAGACTCAGAGGGATTCCTAGAGATTAAATAACTCCTTTAAAACTTCAGACTTTTTTATTCTTTAGAAATGCTGGACATTGAACCCTAGGCCTTGGGCATGCGAGACAAGGGCTCTACCACTAAACTACAGCCCCACCCAAAACTTCAGGCTTTGCTTTTATTTTTTTTTTTTGAGGAGAAAGATTTTTCTTTTTTATTTACTTACTGATTTTTAACTGACATAAAAATCGTATACACGTTGGGCATGGTGGCGCACGCCTTTAATCCTAGCACTCGGGAGGCTGAGGTAGGCGGAGCGTTGTGAGTTCGAGGCCGGCTTGGGCTACAACACGAGCACAAGGCCGACCTGAGCTACATAGTGCGACCCTGCCTCAAAAACTAGGGCCGGGAGTTTGGCTCAGTGGCTTACGCGCCTGTCTGGCAGGCGCGAGGTTGTGAGTTCGATCCCCGGTGCCGAAAAAAAAAATCTTATACACTTAAGAGGTAATATGTGATTTTGGATAAATGCATACCTTGTGTAGGGTTCAAATAAGGCTAACCATACATATCTTCCCAAACATCATTTCTTTGCGGTGAAATGTTCAAAGTATTTTTTCTGTCTTTCTTTCTTTCTTTCTTTCTTTTCTTTCTTTTTTTTTTTTTTGGAAGTATATCTTATCATTATCTACAGTCACCATGTTGTGCAATAGAATACCAGAACTTATTTCTAACTAACTGTAACTTTGGACCCATTGACAAATCTTCCTCTGTCACTCTTATCCCAAACATCAAGATTTTCTGACTTCTTAACTCATATTTGATTCTGTTCCCTTAATGTCTGATATGTGAACTTGACCTGGTGACCAGGTGGCACATTCAGCTTCCTTGAGTGAATTAAACAGGAAAAGATTAGAAGATGTGGGGAGTGGCTGAGCTGGAGATTGATAACACATACGGTGCTAAAGCAAAGCCAGCCCAAGAACACAGAGCACCCGAGGTGAGCATGACAAACAAGTTGTTAGGCAGGTCCTTTCTCCCATTAGGAGGGGGTTTACCCTGTTATCAACCTCTTGCTGATTGTAAAAATAAAGGCACTTCAGTCCTTTGGGCAGTTTCCTTTCTCCCAGGAGAGAGGGCTCCACCTGACCTCAGCTCTCTGTGTTCTGACTCTTGTCTTCATTTCTTCATTCTCCACCATCCTCCCTGCAGGAACTTCAAGAGCTATGCTGGATGCACCAAGAATATACCAGGTAACTATGGGGCCTGAGCTTCTCATCATAAACTGAGTGTTGTTTACCAAATCTAACCAACCATAAGACTGGGTGTGCACTACAACCACTTATCATAAATGAAAATGTAATAATTATGTGATGGTTAGGTTTTTTTTTTTTTTTTTGCAGCACCGGGGATTGAACTCACAACCTCACGCCTGCCAGGGCAGGCGCTTAAGTCATTGAGCCAAACTCCCGGCCCTGGTTTTTTGAGGTAGGGTCGCACTGTGTAGCTCAGGCCGGCTTTGCACTCGCGTTGTAGCCCAAGCTGGCCTCGAACTCACAACGCTCCACCTACCTCAGCCTCCCGAGTGCTGGGATTAAAGGCGTGCGCCACCACGCCCGGCTTGTGATGGTTAGTTTTGTGTGTCAACTTGATTGGTCCAGGGGGTGCCTAGATATTTGACTTATTATTATTATTTTGGTACTGGGGATCAAACTCACAACCTCACACTTACCAGGAAAGCACTTGAGCCACTGAGCTAATCCCCAGCCCGACACAATATTGATGAGTGTGGGGAACCACTCAGACTGCTTCAAAGCCTCAGGTGTCTAAGAACACCTGAGGATGTGACCCTGCTTGTCTAGTGCAGGTGCACAGTGGATACAGTTATGTAACCATGACTTAGTACAGGTAAACATGCATGTACTGGTTACAGCCTATGTAAGAACGTAAACATGAGATAACAACCTCTATAAGAATTACACAGTAAAGACACAGGCAGCTCTTGCTCTTGCTGTTACTCTGGCTCTCTACTCTGCTCCATGCTGCCTGCTGTTGCTGACATTTTGCACATGTGCATTCTTTAATCTTGGGAATTCACTTGTGAAAATTTCCCTTGGGCCCTCTGAGTAGACTGACAATGAGATTAACATATGAATCAATAGTCCAAATAAAACAGACTGCCTTTCCTATTATGGATGGGCCTTGTTCAGTTCATTGAAGGCCTGAATAGAACAAAAGGCTGAGCAAGAGAAATTTCACTCTAAATGCCTCATAGTCTCTAAGTTGGGACATTGATTTGCTTTCATCTCCAAATTGGAATTTATACTATTAGCCAATTCCTTGTAATAAAATATCTATCTATCTATCTATCTATCTATCTAAATATCATCTAGCTTATTGGTTCTGTCTTTTGGAGAACGCTGGATACAGTATGTGAGAGAGCAAGGTTGAGGAAGTCCAGAAGGTAAGGTGTATGAACAGGTGGCTCAGGCTCGTGCTGCATGTTCTCATCTTGCTTGTGGTCTAGTGAGTGTTCCTTGGAACCAGTTAACTGAGGAGAAAAACAACCCTTCAGTATTGTTTGCAGGTGGATCTCCACCATATGCCGGTACCACCCCCAAATAAAGAGTTATAGCAATACAATCCCACTCAGCAGTAACTCTGAAAGATGATGGCTAATGAAAATTCCCTTTGTAGTCAGAATTTTGAGCAGTACATGTAATGGTCCATTATATCTCAAGTGAGAGATAGCCAGTAGTACAGATCTGATTCTTAGACAGTTGCTAATGTTTTGGTTGGATGGTCAGAGACTTGGAAGTAATAGGATTGGAAGATTGATGACAAGGCAGTCTGGAGAAGACAGATATGACTGGAATGCTTGGAGTGAATTCTGACAGTGAAAATATTCATGTTTCACGTGAAGGCCCACCAAAAGCCTCTTTCCTTGGTTATCCCAGTGGTTGCTCAATAGACTTTTGAACAAATTGACCATGATAGAGACTTGCCTTTACCAAGACTGATCTGATCAGTGCTACTGCCAAAGCCTTAATATATCAACTGCACAAACCAACACTAATGGGTACTATTTTCTTAGGGGACCAGCTGCCGTTTGATGGTGAGTTAAGGATACTGGGCTGCTTCCATCATGGAGGAGGCAGAGATTTGTCTTCTCTGGAATAAACACACTCTGAATATGGATTTGCTTTCCTTATTGATTATGCTTTTGTCAGTACCACCATTTGTGGACTCACTGAATGTCATATTCAGAGTCATGGCCTTCCCCATTGCATTGTGTCTAATCGAGGAACTTATTTAATAGCCAAGTACAGTAATGGCTTGTGCTCACGGATTAAGTGATCTTGATACCTTCCATTATTTGGAAGTGGATGCCTATTTGAAACTTGGAATGACTAACAGAAGACTCAGAACAACAGTTGGAAGAAAATATCCTGAGATAGGGGATATGGAAAATAATAATCTTACTTTGTTTTCTTCCAGATATATAAATCAGCTGTGCTAATAACTTTTACTAAATAATCCATTTGAGGCGCCGGGTGTGGTGGCACATGCCTTTAATCCCAACACTGGGGAGGCTGAGGTAGGAAGAGCACTGTGAGTTCAAGGCCAGTTTGGGCTACAATGCGAGCACAAGGCCGGCCTGAGCTACATAGTGCAACCCTGCCTCAAAAAACTAGGGCCGGGAGTTTGGCTCAGTGGCTTAAGCGCTTGTCTGGCAGACATGAGGTTGTGACTTTGATCCCTGGTGCCACAAAAAAAAAAAAAAAAAAAAGAAAGAAAGAAAAAAAGAAAAGAAAAGAAAAGAAAAAAAAACATTTGAGCCGGGCAAGATGGTGTGTGCTTATAGTGTCAACTACTTGGGAGGCTGAGGCAAGAGGATAGTTTAAGCACAAGAATTGGAGAATAATTAATTTGTTTATCACTGAATTGAAATGCTTCTTTCTTCTTTCTTTCTTTTTTGAGACAGGGTCTTGCTCTGTAGTCCAGGCTGACCTTGAACTTACTACATAGCCTACACTGGCCTCAAACTCTCAGCAATCCTCCTACCCTACCTCCTGAGTGCTGGGATTACAGGTGTGCGCCACCGCACTGGCCAAATGCTACTTTAACAATATGATGTGTTCCATATTCACTTGCATGTTTCTGGACTCTGTTCTGTTTTACTTGAACAAATATCTACATGTGTTTGTATCAGAGTACAGTAGTTATACAGTAAGTTTTAATATCCAGCAGGGCAATCTTATTATTTTTCTCATTCAAAATGTTCCCAGAAGTTCTTGTGTATTTTTTCATCCATACAGACTTTAAAATAGGCCCAATTCTAAAAATAGCCTATTGGAATTCCCAATGGAATGTTTTAAATATACTTATTATTGGTGGACAGTTTTATTCTATTAAGATTGCCTTAATGGAATAAAACATTTTTGATTTACTGAGATCTTCAGTCTTTTAGTACATTTTATAATTTTCTTCATATAAATTATGTACTTCTCATTATTTTTTGTCTTGGTTCTTTTTTACTGGCAACAATGGGCTCTCCATTTCCAGTTATATCTAGATTTCTTGTTATACGCAGCAATAAATTTATCTTATAATCATGTTACTAGATTGCCTGATGAGTTCAATGGCTTTCTAATGAGACTTATGGATTTCCTAGGGAAGTATTACGTCATCTGAAAATAAAAATAATTTTCTCTTCTGTTCTAAGATACATAAAAGTTAATTTTTGTTCTTAGTTTAATTTATACCAGCTAAATTCTTCAAAAACAATGTTGAGTATTATTGATGATAATGAATGTACCTGTCTTGTTTTCTATTTCAGTAATGATGATGACAGTGTTTTAAACCCCTCTCCCGCTTTTAGTGCTTGGGGTCAAGTCCAAGCCCTTATGAATGCTAGGCAAATGCTCTACCACTGACTCAGCTATACCCCAGCTCTTCTATGGTTTTTTTGTTTGTTTATTTTTGCAGTACTGGAGATTGAACCCAGGGCCTTTGTTCTGAGCTACATCCTTAGCTCCTTTTTATTTATTTTTCTCAAAACTTTTTTTTTTTTTTTTGTACCAGCAATCAAACTCAGGACCTTGTGCTTGCCAGGCAGGCGCTTATGCCCCTGAGCTGTATTCCCAGTCCCTTTTTATTTATTTTTAAAATTTTTATTTATTTATTTTTTAATGGTAACAGGTTTACTTGAAAAAGTAAAAGTGAAGAGTAAAGGAGAAATTGGCTCTGCAGAGTGAGCTTGGGCTGAGTAAAAGAGGAAAAAACAAGATAAAGGACACAGAATGGGCTATCCGGAGGAAAGCCACAGTAGCCCCTAGCCTTTTTTTTTTTTTTTTTTTTTGGTACTGGGGATAAAACTCACAACCTCATGTTTGCCAGGCAGGTGCTTATGCCACTATGAGTTAAATCACCAGCCCTAGTCCCTTTTTTAATTTTTTATTTTGAGTTGGTCATGGTGGCTTATGCCTATAATACCAGCACTCAGGAGGCTGTGGCAGGAGGGTCACCACGAGTTCAAGGCCAGTCTAGTGAGTTCAAGTCCGGTCTGAACTACATAGTGAGACCCTGTCTCAAAAAAAATTTTTTTTTTCTTTTTAAACTTTGAGAAAAGGTCTTGCCTAAACTGGGCTCTAATCTGAAATCCTCCTGCCTCAGTCTCCCAGAGCACTAGATTTACAGGTGTGTGTCACCACACTTGGCTATGATGTTTCTTAAAGATATGTTTCTTGTAATTATGATATTTTTTTCTGGATATAGGGCCTCAGGATATATAGTCCAGGCTGGCCTCGAACTCTTGATCATCCTCCTGCTCAGCCTACCAAGTACTGGGGTTACAGGTGAGTGCCACCACACCCAGCTCTTGTGACTTTTAAAGAATAGTCTTTGTCAGCCTCTGAAGTCAGATAAATATAAAATTAGGCCAGCTGTTTGCTGTGTAGCACTGGGCAAATGACCTTTCCTCTCTACACTTAAGATAACAAAAGTTCATTTCTCAAAAAAAAATTCATCTTCAGAAAACTTGTTTAATTTTATTTTATTTCACCTAAAAGTGGTTATTGAATGTCAATGATTTTTTTTTATATCTTGTTTACAACATGTTCTTTCCTCTGGGTTAATATAATTCATTTGTTAGATTTCATAAACCTGACACATTCTTTCATTTCCAGGTTTGTTTTGTTTTGTTTTGTTCTGCTTTGTTTTGTTTTTTGTCATTTTGAGACAGGGTCTCACTATGTAGTCCAGGCTGGCCTTGAACTCATAGCAATCCTCCTGCTTCAGCCTCCCAAGTGCTGGGATTACAGGCATGTGCTACCATGCCCAGCCTCCCAGACTTAATTCTTCATGATCACAACTTATTATTTTGTTTACTTGCAGGATTCTAGTTGCTAACTTAATCAAATTTTTATGTATATTCATAAATTGGGTCACAATTTTTTAAATTTAAGGTTAACATTGGAAGAGACTTTATTATCTTAAAGCGTTCACCTGCCTGATCAAAATTGATGTTTTTATTAATGAGGCACTGAAGATCATTTTTATGGCTTGAGTCTAGATGTCCCCCAAAGTCTCATGTGGTCATGGGTAGGCTTTTCAGAGTGACTGGATCTAGAGTGTGTGATGCTGGGATTAAGTGTGGGAGGCTGATAAAGGGTACGTGATTACTAAATTAGTACACTGATTGGTTTGGCATTGTTCTGGGTAGGATTAAAGGTGCTCCACTCTGGGTACCCTCAGGGTGGGTAGACTGGGTAGGATATAAGGGACAGAAACAGTGCTGCTGCTGCCCCAAGTAGTAGCTTTCTGTTTCTGCCTGTCATGTACTGTTTCTTCTCTATGATACCCCTCTGCCATGCCACCCTGCCTTGGAGCCAGTCAACTATGAACTGAAACCTCTACAAACTGTGAGCCAAATAAACCTTTCCTCTTTTAACTTTGGATGTCAGGTGTTTTGTGTCAACAATGAGAAAAGTAACTAAGACAGTCATGAATGATTTTTTTGAAAAGTGAAGGGTAAAGGAGAAATTGGCTCTGCAGAGTGACCTTGGGCTGAGGCTTAATTACTTTATTATTATTATTATTTTTTTTTTTTCCTTACTGGGGATTGAACTCACAACCTCATGCCTGAGCTTGGGCTGAGGAAAAGGAAAAAACAAGATAAAGGTACACCCTAGAGGACACAGGATGGGCTATCCTGAGGAAAGCCACAATAACCCCAGCCCCTTTTTAATTTTTTATTTTGAGCTGGTCATGGTGTCTCACACTTACAATCCCAACACTCAGGAGACTGTGGCAGGAGGGTCACATAGGATAACGCTATTTTCAGGTAAACCTGAATCATTATAGGCTCTATTTAATACTTTATTCCAGAGGAGAGATGGATGTGATTTACCTTGGTTGGAATTGTGAAAAATAAACATAGTCCTAGATAAATTTATAAAAATGTGTGATTCTTGTGGTGATGCATTGTGGAAGGCACCATGCAAGGTGCAGAGTCTGAGATGCTGGTGCCACAGTAGTAGAGAGAAATTACCAATAATCACGAAATACAGAGGCATTCTGCCATAAAGAAGGATAAGTCTGAGACATGTCTAGCTAAATGAATGTACCTCAAAGTCATACTCTTAAGTGAAATAAGTCAGACACTCTTGTGTAAATATCGCATTGTTTCTCTAGTATAAAAAACCATAAACATAAATGAGGACTGCTATGCGTAATAGATATTGTGCCATAGGAAGAAAACATTCAAATAAGAGGGAGAACTAGGGAAAGGGGGAAAGAAAGGAGAGGAAAAACGATGAGAAAAGAAGGAAAAAATGGAAACAAACCTTTTGTAAATAAAGAGGGGAAGAGGGGTTGAAGGGAGGGTAGGGGAATGGGAAAAAAAATCAAGTTACATAATGTAAAGGTACAAATTCCCTATGATGAATGTGATCATTATGTATACCTAAAATGTACCAATAAACATAATTAATTAAAGAAATAAAATACAAGAAGTACAGAGACATTAAGGGTTTAAGGATGCACTGCAAGAGAGCAGCAGGTGAACCCAAAAGGGGCCTGAGTGCTCAGGGTGAGAAACTGAGACTTTCATATTCGATTTTAATGGGAAGAGGATGCTGGCAATGCCCTATAGGAATGCTTTTGTCAGGTCACGGTGGTTCTGTTGTCCACCCATCTCAGGAGAAGCCAGGTGCTATTTTTGTCTGACAGGGTGTGGTGACCTTGACGTCGTTTGAAACAATTCTCCTGGATAAAAAATAATTAAGAAATCTGTAAAGATTTGACTAATGTTAGTAGTCAAGGGAATCAGAATAAAATATCTGTGGTTGTACTTGAAAGAGACTTTTAATGTTGTATTGGCATACAGGAAGAAAATGGTGTTCTTTAAGATATGACAAGCCATTAGGTTATCTGATGATATATACATAGTTTTTGTGCAGAGCTCACAAGGTGAAGAGTTAATGCCCTCCTACAGACTCAGCACTCAGTTGCAATATGGCCTTCAGAGAAACAATGGTAAAATAACCATGATTTCCCACCGAAGGTTTGCAAAATGCTTTTCCAGGGTATCAGCGCCTTGATGGGATTAGAAAAACAGTATTCAGACTATTGGGTCAATAGAGCTGGTCAGATGAAGTGCTGACCATTTTTATAACCAAAGTATAATTAAATGAGACAACTTGAGATAGGTCATGTCTCAGAAGTGACAAGTCCCATTTGATTCTGATAAAAGGCCAAATGGTTTAAACATGGTACCCAGCTACCCAGCTGCAACTATCTGATAACTAATAGACTGGTCTGTACCTTAACTAATAAGAAATCTTTCACTTAGCCCCAGCTTTACTGAGTTGTACCTTAAGTTCTCCCACTCCTCAAAAAATTTTTCTAGCATCTATTAGGGTTTTTTTTTTCGCTAGGTTTTATATTAAAATTAATTCAGATTAATTTTTTCTTTTAAAAGAAGCAAGACACACCTCCAAATAAACGGAAGCACTCTAGATTTTGGCAAAGCTGGTGCTAATCATATCTTTAACCTCTTAAAAAGGAGAAGAAATGACTTGTGGGAGTTTGGGGTTTTGCCAGTAGTGATCCCCCCAGAGGAAAATCATACATGTATATTTCCCACAGTAATTTAAGGATTATAGGACATTAATGATATAGGCACACTGCATACCAAATAATCAGTCAATGTAGTGCTAATAGTATATCTAAAATAGTGTACCAACAGCTGGACGTGGTGGTGTATGCCTGCAAGCCCAGCACTTGGGAGGAGGCTGAGGCAGAAGGATTGCCTTGAGTTTGAGGACAGCCTGGATTACACAGTGAGTTCAAGGCCAGTTGAACTACATAGGGAGACCCTATCTCAAAAAATATGTAATAATAAATAAATAAATAATAGTTTATCAACAAATCAAGGTTGTGTGCTTGCAGGTAGGTGAATGAGAAGTGTGCTTGTTTATAAAGTGTATTCCTTTTTTTTTTTTTTTTTTTTTTTTTTTTTTTTTGAGGAAGGGCTTCACTATGCAGTTCAGGCTGGTCTTGAATTTATTTGGTAGCCCAGGCTGGCCTTGAACTCACAGTGATCCTCCTGCCTCAGCCTCTCAAGTACTGGGCTTACAGGCATGTACCACTACTCCCAGCCTAAAGTATACTCCTTTAAGCAAGAGTTAGAAACATCTTCATGTACTGCAAACATGTATTAATAAAAAAATGAATTTTCATAGTTTCTTTCAAGGAACTGACCTATGGTATCTTAGTTGTGTATCAACTTACAGTTTATAAGGATTTCCACACACAGGATCTCACTTAATTACCACAAAAACTTCGGGAATTAAATAGGGCAGGTATCATGGTCTCATTGTTTACAAATGCATGAAGGTTACCAAATTTAACTATCATGGGTCACACAGCTAGTGAGTGACTGGGAGTTTTAGAATTCAGATCTTGATAAAGTGATTCTCTTTTCTCTCTTGTAAAAACAGAGTCTGACACAGTTTAGCACATAGTACGAGCTCACTGGATACTTGCTGAACGTACTAACACATCTGTAGACCTATTTCAGACTTATTTCTCTCTACTGAATCAGCTCACATCCTCAGACCAAACTTAACAGCAGACACCTGTTGATAAGGAGGCAGCATGGGAGGCCGAGGATAGGAGAAGGGCTGGGGATTGTTTCCAGGAGAACTAGGAAATGCAAGATAGAGAGAGCAGCTTCTGGAAAGGTCAGTGTTTATTAAACATTTAAGGATATTTGGAGGTTTGAGAAGAAATATACAGAACGTAGAAAAATTCCTAAGAATCCCCTGTGGCTGGGAGTACAGCCTCTTTCTTTTTCCCTTATTTCCCATTTGTTTTTCCTGCTTTGGGTTTGATTGTTTAAAGCCGTTTTTTGAGGCTCCTTTGCCCCCTGCTTCACTCTGGACCTGTGAGGATCCATTGTTTCTCTCTCTCCCCTTCCTCAGGATCTTGAGTCTCAGAACTGCACTCCGAAGTGGGGGCAGGGAGCACCCATCTTACAGCCGAGGGCTGAGGATTGGGGGCCCCTCAGCTTGGGTTGGCTCGTCATGAAGGACTTCATGGGGCCGGGGGACTGCAAAAGCCACATGACGTCATTGGTCCTCAGTCATGGGGGTCAGGGCAGAGCATGGGCATCGGTAAACGAACAAACGAAGAATGGATTAAAAATAAAAAATAATCAACAACCTAAATAAACCCTGAAGGAGAGTACGATCCGTGTGACCCGGGTGTTAGTGGGAGCGCAGAATGCGGAGCTGGGCCACTGATGGAGGGGAGGGAGAGGTGGGAAGGTCAGGAGCCAGCGAGGTCAGGCTGGGGGGGAGCGATGGGAAGGCCAGGTGGCCCGCAGTGGAGACAGCAGCTGTCAAGGTCCCTTTCTTCTTGGTGCCAGAGGGCCAGGCACCAAACACACAGCCCTTGGGGCGGGTGAGGAGTAGGGTTAGCCTCTGGGCTCCCAGAAACCCAGGGTGTGAAAATGGGGGAGGATACAAGTGCTTGGCAATGAATTTTGGAATGAAACTTACATCTCAAAGGAAGTGAGGGCTGGGCAGGGGCTGGGGAGCAAGGGAGGAAAGCACCTAGACGGGGGATGAGAGGAGCCTAGGTCCCCCTGCTCTGGCAGGGCCTGGGGCGGCGGTGATCACTTGTCCGAGTTCAGGCCCATCATGTTCTTAAGGGCGTTCTTGAGGCTGGTTTTGCTGGGGGACTTGACAGCAGGCCGGAGCTCCGAGCTCTGCTCATCCTTCCGTAGCTCCATCTCGATGACCACCACCTGAGCGCCTTTGGAGGGCTCCGCCCCTGTCCCCCGAACCCCCGCCCGGCCCGCTAACCGCTATTTCTTATCCTTGCGAGACTCCCCAAGCCCTTTGGTCTTCTTCTCGCTGGCAGCTTTGGTGCTTCTGCTGTGGTCCAGCATGGCATACAGCACGGGTGTCTGAGGGGAGGAGCGCACACCTCAGGTCTTGGCTTGTAAGGGATCCCCGGTTCCCAGCCCACTCCTCACAGCCGCCCCGTGGCTCCCCGGGTCC
Source organism: Dasyprocta punctata (assembly GCA_004363535.1). Lineage (NCBI taxonomy): Eukaryota > Metazoa > Chordata > Mammalia > Rodentia > Dasyproctidae > Dasyprocta > Dasyprocta punctata. The sequence continues at coordinate 14,804 of RJWM01031207.1, forward strand.
TCCCCAGCTGGTCCCCAAGTCCCGCTAACCTGCCGCCCACGCTTGGAGTCCTTTGCAGCCTTGTGCAACTTCCCCTTCTCCATGGCACTGCGTGACAAGCGGGCGCTGTGAACTTGGCCTCTCCAGAACGCCCCTGAGGCTTCCTCGGGTTTCCTTTGTCCCTCCCACCCGCTGGAGCAGTCTCCACCCAGGTGTGTACGTGGGTGGGAGCGGGGAGAGGGGACAGAGAGGGTGGGGAGGCAGGCTCTGTCCCTTACCTGAGCCTCCTCTGCAGGGCCGCCTGCCTGCGCAGCCAGCAATACCGAACCACGTAGAAAAGCAGCACTACTAACAGCACCACCCCAAGGACGCCCCCGATCACGGCTCCCAGCACCACTCCGTACCTAGTTGGCACTAGCAGGGGAGGGAGAAGTGGGGGGATGAGCAGGGTCCTGGACCTCTGGTTTCTCACCGTTCACCCCTGCCCTGCGGTTAGGGATGTAGGAGTGCTAGCCAAGGCCGCCCACACCCCAGCCTGAACATCCTCGGGCTGGGCTTTCTGTCTTTTTCCCTCAGCCTGGAGACCCTCCCTGAACTGCTTCCCGGTGTCCTGGTCCCCGACCGCCTCTCACACCTTTTTCAAAGACATAGAGCGTGACCTGAGAGGTCTTGCCCACTATGTCTGGCGGGTTTTTGACGTCACAAGTGAAAGTGCCGTTGTCACTGTAGTCTAGGTTGTGTATGACAATGGAGGCATCCTTCCAGCGAGGGTCCCCTACCCACTGGATGCGCTCTTTGAAGGCCCCCACCTCGTCGATGTAGGGCTGTCCCTTGGCATAGTGGAAGATCTGTGAGGAAGAGGGAAAGCAGGTGAGGGGACTCTACAGAAAACAAAGTTGTGGAGGCAGGACTCCGGCCTCAGGGTGAGGGATCCCGGCTTGGAGAGGTGGTGCTGGGGGAGACAGGTCCTAGCCAATGTGACAAAGATTGCTACTTACCTTGCCAAAGTTGGGGTTATGGCTCGTGATGAATGTCCCCATCCTTAACCCAGATTCTCTTTTCTGTTCTCAGAAGCGCTTTTCTGTCATCAAACCCCAGGATTCCCTCAGGAACTCACCGAAATGGCATCTCTACCCCCTTCGGGCTGGTAGCGCCAGGTGAAAGAGATGTCGTCTGAGACCCACTCACTGGACCAGAAGGAGCAGTGCAGGGTCACCCGGGATCCCACAGCACCATGGACCTCCCTGTCCGTGTAAACCAAAATGGCCTGGGCTGGGGACAGCACTGCAAGTACAGAGGGGAAAGCAGATACACATGTGGGCTAAGCGAGGGCTTCAGAGGACGAGCAATCAACAGGCAGAAAGGCTGGGTCACCAGCTGGAGCCCACAGCAAAGACAATGATTCTGAGGCCCAAATCTCTAGGCCAACTGAATTGATGAGTGTAAATGCTGTGTTTGTCTGTCCAAGTCTCAGCGTGCGTGGAGGGGAAATGAAGTCAGTAGCAACAGATGCCGTTGCAGACTTCCAGAGGTTGGGTCATCTCCAAGTCTTACTTTCCCTTTGAGCCATTGTCTAACTCTTAAGCTATCCCTCCAATGAAGGGTTTTAAAATTTTTATAAATTATCCACTTAATATATGTTGCCTTCTTCTTATAAACTATTCAAACAACAGAGATAAAGCTAAAGTCTCCTTTGACACACACATCAGTGCCAATTCTTTTCCTGTAGTCCCCTCCTACACAGAATCACAGTTACTGGTTTAATATATGCTTTTCTTTTGTATCAGAATCAATAGAAACTCAGTAAACTCAAGGTAGAGTTGTACTTACAACAAATGGGTAGTTTTGTAGTGCCATTTTAAAAATACACATTGCATTATATTCTACTTTAAAAATTTTTCGGTTAAGAACACGTATGTCTGGGGGAGTTTTTCATGTTGATTCATAGACAATTGTCTTATTTTTAATGACTGTATAGTACTTCACAATACAGCAAACTTAAATTTCTTACAGAAAAGAAATGAAGATAACTAGAGAACATACATCTTCTCCCCTTACACAGCTGTCCTGACTGTTGAGTACCTGGTTGCTAGACAGCTCGTGCCTGCCCAGAGAGCTAGGGAAAGAAGAATCTCATCCCCTCTCAGGAATTCGGGTGCAGAGCAAGAGCCCAAGCCTAGAGCTCAAATGACTATGCATGTGAGCCTCTGTGGTTCAACCATTCTCACCCTCCTCTTGGCTGTTCTGGCCATGTGGTTTCCCCGAGACTCACCCACACAAGAAAGGCCATTCCTGGGAGACAATGCGTGTGGGCTGGCCCTGGATGTGGGCAAATATATAGGCCCTTTTGTTCTACAGAAGGAGAAGGCACCCAAACAAAATCCCATTGTCTGACCAGTGTTGGGGGCTCATGCCAACCCCACCCTCACTCCCACTGTCCTGAGTCTCCCATCTCAGCATTTGATACCATTTATTCATCTCCTGGGAATTCTACATTACTGCCTTCTTGGGCGTCCCCAGTGTAACAAGAGATGTTACTCATTAGATCTAACTTCTTTCTGTTCCTCCTGTTATGATAGCAACCACTAGCCTTTTCAACTTTGCTCAGTGGTTCTATGAGCAGGCCATATATTGGGACAGAACTCTCTCCTCCTTACACTCCAAGATTCCTTCTCCCCATTTACCTCACTGTGTCCTAATCCAACTCCTATCCTTAACATTTTCTCAGGGTGCCCCAGAACAGTCCAATACAGCCCCAAACAGTTTAGGTTCTGGGGTTATGACTCAAGTTGCTGACAATGAGAACTCTAGACTCTCTGAACTGTTCCCCTCCCCTACTGTTCCTCAACTCCCATCCCCACTCGCCTATTGCTCACCCATCTCACTAGGATTCAGGGCATCTTGGAAAAGGGAAGGGCATAGTCAACTAACCCTGCTTTGACCTTCTTTTGCTCACCCAACATCTGCCAGAGGGCAAGGAAGGAGCTGTTCAATTTATGGAATGAGACAGTTTTAAAAGGACAAGATCCCGGGATCTCACAGAACTTTCCTTCACTTCCATTCAGGCACATAAGGGATAAGAAACAAAGACACGAAGAAGTAAAGACTCTGAGCTCACAAAACTTGGGCTCCCTCCTTATATCACACTCCTTGACTTTTCTGGGAAATTAACGTTGGGAATCTCTTGCACTACTCGGGGTTGGGTGGGGAGCAGAACGTGGTGTTTGATGCTACTCCTTCCTGTGTTCTAACACCACTTTCTGCTGGCTTTCAGTGTGACCCTGGGGCATGACCATGGCCCACAATGCTCCACCCATGCCCACTCCTTTTACCATCTCCCTTCACAGAATACCTTTCCTGCTTCCTTTCAAATGATTTTTTTTTTTCCTGAATGGAGCAATTCCTTCCTGCTCCTGTATACTGGCTCTTGGCTATGAGGAGTGCAATGAAGCACCTGAGATGCAGGGTTCCCCTACTATAGTGGCTCCACTTACCCAAAGAAGAGAAGAGCAGCACAGCCAGGACAGGGCTGGGGCTGGACCAGGGGGCCCCAGGAGCCATAGCTGGCGCAGGGGCCAGGGCCTGGAGCATCTGTGGGGTGGAGAGAGTGGGGGACAAGGAACTGAGCGGGAGGTTCCTGGAACCTCCTTAAAATCCCCTGGGGCATCAGCATGAGGGGGCTGTCCTGAGCCAGTAACCAATTGCGGCCTGGCATGTGCAGTTGAGAGGTGGTGGGGAACTCAGTAGAGTGCAGGGAGCAGAAGGGGCATTGTATAGTCTGGGTGGAGGGGTGGGGGGACACATACCACCCCATACACAGAAGGCTTTGTGTCTGCTGGCCTCCCCCTGCCCCAGGCTGGAATGTTGGGGGGTGGTAAAGAAAAAGGACAGAAACAGGGACACAGGCACACTTCTCTGAGGGATAGATAGGCAGGGAAATCTAAATCCAAAGTCCATGGAAAGGGATTGCTCTGTAGTGTCCTTCCCTGAGAGTGGCTCTCCTAGAGCCCTAGCAGGTTTATGCTACAGAACCCTGGGAATAGGCTATTTCCTGTTGTCTTGATTACAATGAGTTGCATTACAGACTTCTTGAGATGACTGGGTCTATTGGGATTTTTCCTCCCATCTTCCTACATCCTGGGAGGTTCTTCCAAGATAGAAGATTTTCTTTACTGAAAAAAATCAGGGAAGAAGCCCCAGGCCCTTCCCTCTTTGTTACAAAGTCCTCCAATGGCTTATGCTACGGTTTTAAGCCCATTTCAGTTTGGACCAAGGCAACAAAATTGTATTGCACACTAGCTATACATCAAGTATGGGAATACAGGTAACAGCAGAATAAAAAATAAGCCCTTCCTAAAAGTTTGAAATCTAGTTTGAGGAGGTGAAGGGGAGGAATCAGATGATAAACTCATCATCAGCAAACTATGATAAACTATGATGCTTGCTTTAGCTGTGAATAAAGAGTTGGAAATAGAACAGAGGATAACCTCAGGAAGGTTAAGTTATATGAGAAATTAAGAAAAAAATCAATTTCATTTAATAAATGATGTTCAGGGTCAGGGTGTAGTTCAGTGGTAGAGTGTTTGCCTAGTATGTGCAAAGACCTGGATTCCATCTCCAGTACTGCAAAAACAGAACAAAACAAAACAAAACCTTTATAAATGAAGCTCAGAAGAATGAGTAGTCATATCTAGGAAGCAGTGTTAGATATGTACCAACCTTGAAGAATGCATGATACTTTGAAAAGAAGGACTGGGTACAGAGGGTGACAGAACACAAAAAGCAAGAACAAAGTGGTAAGAAAACATGATTGCATGCATGTGCATGCACACAGGTGCCCAGTAGGCACTGGGCACATTAGGGCAGATTTTGTGCCATTCACTTTGATTTGATCTGATGTTATTGGATTTAAGGGAATCTGAAGGGGCATAGAAGGAAACAAATCTGAACAGAATAGCTCAATCCAGTTTTTATAGGGCCTTAAATTACAGACGAAAGGGTGGATTTAATTCAGTACATTGTAAGCATCTTCTGAAAATTTGGGGATGGAGTTAGGAACATCTGCATGACCAGAACTGAGTGTGTTTGTTTGTTTTCAGACAGGATGTCTCTATGTAGACCAGGAGCTTAGACAAGTACTGTATCATTGAGCTACACTTCCAGGTCTTTTAAATGTTTTTGACACAATGTCTCACTAAATTGTCCAAATTGGTCTGGAATTTGCAATCTTTGTGTCTCAGTATCACATGTAGTTGGTATTATTCAGTTTTATATTTCTTTCTCAAGGACACTATCTATGTCTTGGATCCCTTATAGCACTTTTCACAGACTGGAAAAAGTCAGCAGTAAAGATATGGTAAATAAAATTATGTAAAGGATTGCCATGTGTGGTGGTGCACACCTATAATCCCAGCACTCAGGAGGCTAAGACAAGAGGACTGCCATGAATTTGAGGCCAGCCTGGGCTGCATAGTGAGTTCAAGGTCAGCCTGAACTGCATAGCAAAACTGTCTCAAAAACCCAAAACCAACCAAACAAACAAATAAACAGGCTAAGTGAAAGAGGTATTCATTGCATTCATTAATAGGAAGCTACGGGCCAAAGGAGGATCAAGGACTGGAAGTTCTGTAGTAGAAAATTGTACTGCAACGACTTTCTAATGATTAAGCTGTTTAAAAGCATTTGTTGTTGAGTCAGAGATTTAGCTTAGTGGTATAAGCACTTGCCTGGAAAGTACAGGGTTATGAGTTCAATCTTTGATGCCAAAAGAAAGAAAAAGTTTTTGTTACTGTTTTAGGAATCTATAATAAAATGTGTTGGAGCAGTCTTGAATATCCAAGGAAGACTGCAGAGGAGATACGTGCATTGGACTCAAAGGTCCTTTCCAATCCTAGAGTCCATGAAAATGCTTTCTCTGTGAAGCATTATAGAAATGCAAAATAGCTTTATTCGCTTGATGCAAAATGAAGTGCATTTGTGCTATTTAAATCCTGAAAGGAAAAATATGGGAGTGCTAAATATAAATGACATCTGAATATTAATATAACCGAGTATGTTTTATTGTTGAATAGGAATTGCTCTGGGCGGTACCCTTCACTCCTCCTCAACTCACCCCCCACCAAAGGGTCAAGGACTTCTGTATTCTGTTTTATTCATTTTTCACTTGCCCTTTTTCTCCAGTTGCAAATGCTCTGCAATTGATTTCTCTACTGCGTTCCTCAAAATTATTTATATACAGTTCCCCATAACTGTTTATATAAATCAAAGCGGGTTCTCCCAAACCCCAGGTTCTTCAGACTGTGGGTGTCACCCACACAGGTTTGAAACATGGAACAAGGGAGCGTTGTCTTGAGGAGCAGTTCAAGCCCAGGAATGGTGGAGCCTAACCTTGGTGGTTAGAGTGATTCCTTGTCCGTGGGTGTTGCCACCCTGCCTCACTCTCCTAACTCGGATCTCAAGTGTGTGTTATCTCCTGGCTGAAGCTGCACAGTAGAAAGGAAGGGAGCCCAAAGTATCTGTTTCCCTGGCGGTCTCAGTCAGTCAACCGGACGTTTTTTAGGCCGATCTCGGAGAGGGAGTGAAATTGAGACCAGGAAGCCATCAGTGAACGATCTAAGGAAAGGCGCTGTTTGGTAGAGCAATTCAAAATGAATGTGTGTGCCAGTAAAACGCATACTGTAGAGTTCAAGCTAGTGGCGTTTCTGCAAAACTCCTGGCAAACACCGGCAAAAATTTGCGGAGGCAAGCACTACAGAAGATGAAAGCATTACATGAAAATCAACCAAATAGAGGTAGGGAGCTCAGCCTGCCCTCAGCCTTTTAAAGTGTTCAGCGCCGTCACGTGACCTCCCCGCCCCTCTCTGTCCCACCCCTCTGCAGGCCTCTGACCGCGAGGCCGCTACGTCACTTCCGTCCAGCCCGGAACCCAAGATGGCGGCGCTGTTGTTGAGGTGACTTTAACTTGGGGCTGGGAGTCGGTACCGGCAACCTTTAGGAGTTCTGTATTGGCCCCTCACGTCTTGCCGACAGCGTTTTATCCTGTGCTCCTGCAAGGAAAGAACCCGTGGGTGTGCAGGCCACGCGCTCTGGAATCCTAGGAGCCCCTCCCCTCCCCCGAAGCCTCTGCCTTGCAACTCCGTAGGGTTTCGAGGTCACTTATTCCGTACTTAGGAGTGGCGCGCCTGTCAACTTTTTTCCTTCACCCACTTCTGATATTTCTCCCCCAAATTGCTCATGTGGTCTCACCCAGAGCCGAGCCGTGTAAAGACTGTTTTAATCTCGCTGTTAGTTGGCCATTGGTCCTGCAGTTTGGAGGTCATATTTAGGGGTTGGGTCAGGGTGTGGGGGGTGGGGGTGGGGGTGGGGGAAATGTCTTGGTGCGCTTCCCTTTGCTAGTTCTGCAGAAACTAGCTACTGCTGGCAATGAGTGGGCCCTGCCCAGGTTCCTAACCGACCACTGGCAGAGGATGCAGGAAATCTGGATTCCTGCCGTTTCAGCTGCTAGCAGTAGCACTCGGTTGTTCTTTGCTGCACCCCGCTTACTTCATTTATATCTTTTTTACCTGGGAATAGAGAGCCGTAGAGTGGGGATCGCGACTTTTCTCAGAAATTCGATTTACCATTAAGAGAAATAGCCTAGATTTCTTTCTGAACTCTCCACTGCCTAGGTTTCATTCTCCACTCAGTCTTTCTAGTCCTAACGATTAGCGCCTGTCGACAATCCTGGTACACATCCCAGCATAGTTTTGTGCCAGCCCTATTTTTGGAAACTATTTGTTATGGAAAGTTAGACTCAGTGCTGTTGAGATTTCAGTCCCTGATTTCT
>RJWM01031208.1:0-22652 GCA_004363535.1 Dasyprocta punctata
AAAAAAAAAAAAAAAAAAAAAAAAAAAAAAAAAAAAAAAAAAAAAAAAAAAAAAAAAAAAAAAAAAAAAAAAAAAAAAAAAAAAAAAAAAAAAAAAAAAGTCATGAAAATAAAGATGCTGAGGCCAAACTAAATCTTTTCTCAATCTATGTTCTTTTGAAGCAAAGTCGTCTCAACTTCACAACTATCATTAAACTAGGATGGGCTGGACGCAGATACTTAGGGCAAGTGATTGTCTACTTTATAGTCAAAATGCTATTGCCTTATGCATTATCAACTACATATGTGCTTGGTCCAGAAACAGAGAGGGGGCTAAGGGTATGGCTTGGTAGTACAGCACTTACCTAGCATAGTGAGCCTAATAATAATGACTATAAAAGAGATTCAGGAAGAGAAATATAATAAACACTATAGGTGCTCCTCCCTGCTGTTTCACTCAATGAAAGTATGTCTTAGAGAGCATGTGAGAGGAGGCGTAAGCCTGCTGCTCCCTGAAGTTCTTGATCTGAGACTCTCACCACTCTACAAAACAATGTATGGTTTTTGTGTTTGTTTGCCTGTTTGTTTGAGACAGCCTAATCTTGAACTCGCTATGTAGCTAAGGCTGGCCTCAAATTCATGGTGATCCTCCTGCCTCAGCTGCCCAAATGCTGGGATTATAGGCATGTACCACCATGCCCAGATCAGTCTTTTTTTTGCAGTACTGAAGATTGAACATTGGGCCTTTGCACTGAGCCACATTCCCAGTTTTTTTTTTTTTTTTGAGATGGGATCTCATTATGTAGTTCAGGCTGTCCTTGCACTCACTATGTAGCTCAGGATGGCCCTGAACTTGTGGTGATCCTCCTGCTTCAGCCTCCTAAATGCTAGGATTATAGGTATGTACTACCATGCCTGGCCCCAGTCTTCTTTTCCTTAGCCTTTTAAGAACTTATTTTTATTTTTTGTGGTACTAGGACTCTTTATTTTTTTTGCGGCACTGGGGATCAAACTCACAACCTCACACCTGCCAGACAGGTGCTTAAGCCACTGAGCCAAACTCTTAGCCCTTTTGTGGTATTAGGAACTTACACCTTTGAACTGTGTTGCATCCCCACCTTTCCCCTTTTCATTTTGAGATAGGGTCTTGCTAGGTTGCCCAGACTGTGTCTGAAATTGTGATCCTCCAGCTCTGCCTCCTAGAGTGCTGGAATTATAGATCTGCACTACCACACCTGGCTTCTATGTTATTCTTAATTTATACAAAATTACTTCAATAGAACTTATTTTCAGAGCATTCATAACTGCTTAGTCACTTGCTTCTAATCGAGATCAACCACTCTCATTTCCTTCTTTTGATTCTTTTGTCCCAAATTTCTCATGTGCCTTAGCACCTCTACCCACATTTTCCAAAACTACATACTGACCCAGTGAACGCAAATTCAGCTCTTCTGTGATCTTGGCCTCCCTGAGCAGCTCTTCTTGGGTCAGGGGTCGCTCACAGTGGGGTCCTTTCCGCCGTCGAGACTGGCCCTGCCTCTCCTGAACCCGAAGGAATGTTTGTCGTGTATGTTCAGCTGTAGACTGACGCATGGACTTCCGACCTGGGAAGAGTCAGATGCAAACAAATCTTTGAATTTGTGTCTACTTTCTTTTATTTTCTCTATTTTAATTTTTTATTTGGAAATAATTTAAAACTTACAAAACAGTTGTAATAGTATGAACAACACCCATGAATCTTTCATTTGCATTCCCTACTGTTAATATGTTGCTCCATTTCATTCTGTGTTTTCTTCTTCTTTTTTTTTTTTTTTTTTTTTTTTTTTTTTTTTTTTTTTTTTTTTTTTTTTTTTTGGTTTTTTGAAATAGGGTTTCACTATACTGTTGAGGTGGGCTTTTTTTTGAGGCAGAGTCTCACTGTATAGTTCAGGTTGGCCTGGACTCACTATGCAGCCCAGTCTGGCCTTGAACTTGTAGGGATCTTCCTGGTTCAGCCCCGAGTGCTGGAATTAGACATGTGCCACCATGCTTGGCCTCACTCCGTGTTATTTTCCTGAATGATCTTAGTTAGGTTGCATACATCATGGCCTATACTCCTCAGTACTTCAGTGTATACTTTCTTTTCTTTTTTTCTTTGGTGGTACCAGAGATCAAACTCACAACCTCACACTTGCCGGGCAGGCGCTTATGCCACTGAGCTAAATCACCAGCCCTTCAGTGTGTACTTTGAGACTAACGATTACATAGTATCAAACTGAAGAATTTAACACTGATAAAGCACCACCATACTGCAATGGTTTCTTTTTTTTTCTTTTTTCTTTCAGGCCCAGGATCAAACTCAGGACCTTACATATGCCAGGTAGGTGCTTGTGCTGCTGAGCTATATCCCTGGCCCTCAATGTGTTTTCATCTGACCAATTTTCCCCACTCACTGTCAGAGCCATCATCCTGTAGTTCTAGTGGCAGCACAGCCTTCTCCTCTCGCGTCTTCTGAGTGCTTCCAGCTGGCGTGCTGACCTTTCGAGGCCTCAAACTTTTTAGAGGCTCCTGGGGACAGATTAAAATCAGATACAGGTGTAAATAAAGACCAAAATATATAATAGATATTGTGAAATAGGAAGAAAATGTTCAAGTGGGAAGGGGAAGTAGGGAAGGGGGAGGGGAAAAGGAAGGAAAAGAAAAGAAAAATGAATCAGATACCAGGGTACTGAGATAAGGAGAAAGATGAAAATTCTTCATAGAGAAAACTAACAGTGCAGGAACGGGACTAGCATGGAGAATACTGGGACATGATGAAGGGAGAAGAGGAACTAAGGAAATGCAAGGAGACTAGGAATCCTCTTGCACCTTATAGGCTTTGGTGACTACACGCCGCTTCCGTCTGGGCTCTTCCGTTTCTCCATCACTGGAGGGCTCATCCCCTTCATCGATGTCAAAGTCCGAGTCTACCTCGTCCTCTGTGTCTGACTGGTCTCCTTGATACTCATCATCTCCAGATTCCTGAGGACACAGAGAGAATGGAATGACAACGGAAAACGGAATTATCAGTGTTACTTCAAGAGGAACAGATTTCACTTTCCTAATGAGGGCTGCTCCACTCTCCAGCTCAACTCAGCCCTTCAGTTTCCTCAGGCAATGCCTTTCTAGTTGATGGCTTTGGCTCCCAGCACAACCTGCCTCCAATCTTGAGTATTTTTTACTTGCTGGTATCCATGTATTACTGCAGACAAAAGGATATGGTTTGATTTCTATCTTGAGAGGAGTCACATTTTAGTGAAGGACAGGACATCATCATAAAAAGCAGTGGGTTTTGTCTTTTTGGTACCGAGGATCAAACTCATGACCTTGCGCTTGCCAGGGAGGCACTTACTGCACTGAGCTAAATCCCCAGCCCAAAGCAGTGGGTTTTTGTTTGGCTTTTTTGCAATATTGGGGATTGAACCCAGGTCCTTCACACTTCGCTATAATCCCAGTCCTTTTTATTTTTTATTTTGAGACAGAGTCTTGCTAAGTTACTAAATTGCATACACTGCGTTTGAATTTAAAATCCTCTTGTCTCAGTCTCCTAGAGTACTGTGATAATAGGTGTGTGCTACCACACCTAGATTTAAAAAAATGCAACATACAAAGTACAAAGTGGCAATGAAATAGTACAGAACAGCTGGATATGGTGAGGCACACATTGATAATCATTGTTGAGGTTAACCAAAGTTACTAAAAGAAATACGTGTCACTCTTCTGGTGTGGTGGGACAGAAAAATATTTGATAACCCTAGGTCATGGGCAGTCACTGAAGATTTGGGAACAAGTTCAAGGGGTGTTTCAGAAAGCTCTGGAGGTTTGAGGAGTTGAATGTGAACTATATCCTAGATCTGAGGTGATTTAGGTTAGGATTAGAATGGCAGAGAGAGTCAAAGCAAAGGGGAAAATAATCACTCAACAGAGAGGGAGTTACGTTGGTGGGCAGTACTTCAAACATGTGGCTTCCTCTTCCATCAGTAATGCTGGCTAATGGACTAATCTTGGTGCACAAGGGCCAAAGTAAGCAAGCAGCACAGATGGCTGACACTCCAAGCCAGCCAGAGCTCAGTCCTGCACTGATGACCATCATTTCCTCCCAACTGATGTCTGTGAAAGACAGCTTGGGAACACATTAATCCCAACCTAGTCTGGTATTAAGCATATCGCCAGATGATGCGTGAACAACTTCCATGAACTTAAGTGTCCAATGAAAAGGCTTTCACCAAAGTAAGGATTTACTACCATTCCATTGGTTTTTATCAAGCATCATTAATAGACATGACTAATTCAGAGAATATTTTTCTATTGACAGAATATCTGTTACTTCATATGTTTCCTAAGATTTAATCCAAATAAGTTTTGTCTTTTTTGAAGAATGTGCATGTTTCTTCATGCATGCAAAAAAAAAAATATCAAAGTTAAGTCCTCAGAAAGCTCACAGACAAATTTAATATCAACTGCTAGTACCATTTTAGCTTAGGCTCCTGGTACAATTACTTCTGGTCTGTCTCTATTTTTACTGTTCTTACTTTTTGTTTATATCATAAGCCTCCTTAAATCCTTTTTGGAAGCATGAAGGGTACATATTAAATAACAACTCGTAAAATGACAGGAATAGGAAAATGGGCTTGGAGGAGGGATGAGAGTTCTATTTTAAACTAGTTGGTAGCTGAACATGGTGGTGCACACCTACAATTTCTGCACTCTAGGAGGTTGAGGTAGGAAGATCTCAAGTTTCATTCCAATTTAAGCAATTTAGCAAAACCGGCCTCACAATAAAAAATAAAAAGGGCTGGGAGGGATGTAGCTCAACGTGAAGACTCTGGATTCAAGTCCTAGAACTACAAACAAAAACATACACACATAACGAAAATACTAGTTGGTTGAGGAGTAACAAGAGTCCAAGTCAGCCTCCAAGTCCTGTGTATTCTATTTTCTTAATTTCTCCTAAACTCTATGTCCTTATAAATTGCTTTCTTTACTTGTAGTGCTAGAAATCAAACCAAGGGCATTAAGCAAGCTAGCCAAGTGCTTCCAGCCCCTGTCCTTGTTTCTCTATGGCCACTGTCTCTTTCAGACTATTTTCATTACAGAGTAATCTTTTCATTATTATTATCACAACCTCACACCTGCCAGGCAGGTGCTTAGGCCACTGAGCTAAATCCTGGGCCATACAGAGTAATCTTTTAAAGCACGAATTTGATCATGGAAATTTAATTAATTAACTTTTTGGTACCAGAAATCGAACTCATGACCTCACACTTGCCAGGCAGGCGCTATGCTGTTGAGCTATATCCTCAGCCTGAATTTGTTTTTTTTTTTTTAAACAGTACAGGGATTGAGCCCAGGGTCTAGCCCACGCTTGGCAAGTGTTCTACCCCGAGCAATATCTTCTGCCCTTGAACATGGAACTTTTGTCAACTCTTATCAGTCCCCTGGAAAAACAGCAAAACTCCTTAACACCATTCACAAGGCCATACATAATCTAACCTAGGGTTACCTCCTGCAGCCTTACCAATCTTTATTTTTCTGGAGAATGGGAATAAACTTGCGGGTCCCACAATGAGATCTCAGTACCTTAAACACTCTATGTCACACCCCTTACCCCGCAAAGACTCCTCCCACTACTTTTCACCTAGCCAAGGCCTACTTTCCATACTGCTCTCAGTTGAAACATCACCCCTCTCAGGGATGCCACTTCCCATCAACAAGCCTCGTTCTCACATATTACCACATCACCCTATGCTTACCTATTTTAGTCCTTATCACACAATATTTTAATTGATTATTTCTCCACTGGGGCCTGGAATGTGTCAGGAGAAAGCCATGTTTGCTTTGCCTAGTTGAGTTTTATTTTGCTTTGAGACAGGATCTCATAATGTAGTTTGGCTGGCCTTGAACTCTCAGTGATTCACCTGTCTCAGCCTTCCAAGAGTGCTGGGATTATAGGTGTACACCACTGTGGGAGACTGCCATCCTCCTCTCTCCTGAGAAATGAAGCCCTTGCTGAAACCTGTCCCTGATCTCTCCTTCAATTCTATTTACTGAGATATGCAAAGTTGGCTATTTTGACAGTAAAGATGCTAGTCTCACATACGTCGAAATATCTGTGCATTGCTAACTTGACGCCTCTATGCCTGGTACTGCTACAATTTCTTTTCCCTAGGGACCGACCTCCCTGATTGATAACAATAAAAGCCATGAGGTATTGGAGAGGAACTCTTTTATTCCACAGAGAACATTGGGTCACCCCAGAGCTCCTCAACTGCAGAGTACTTTCTCTGTTTTTCTTTTGTATTCATGTGCTACATCACTGGATGAGTTGGACTGATACCCTCATCAGGGGTTTCGGTATACCACCACGCCTGGCATGTTTGTCTGGTTGTGGTTTAGCAGTGCTGGGGACAGAACCCAGGGTCTCAGTCATGCTAGGCAACACTCTTCCACAGAGCTATTGCCTAAATGGTACACTCCTGGTGCTGAACATATATTTAATGAACAGATTCCATAAAAAATTTAGCAAGAGTCAGGCACAGTGGTTTGCTGCAAGTTCAAGATGAGCCTGGCCTACACACTGAGTTCAAGGTCAGCCTGAACTACACAATGAGACTGTGTTTCAAAAACCAAAACAACCCAGGCACTGTGGTGCATACCTGTAATCCGAGCACTCAGGAGGCTGAGGTAGGAGCCCATGGAGGAGGATTGCCAGGAGCTAGAACCCAGCCTGGGCTACATAGAGAGTTCAAGGCCAGCCTGAACTGCATAGTGAGACCCTGTCTCAAAAAATAGGGCTGGAAATTTAGCTCAGTGGCCTAAGCACCTGCCTGGCAAGCACGAGGTTGTGAGTTCGATCCCTAGTACCAAAAGAAAAAACCCAAAAAAAAAAAAAAAAAAAGCACCTCCACACACCTTTAGCAAGTGCCAATCCAGTCCAGACACTAGATTAGCACTCAACATAAAATGCTAAACAAAGTCTATAGAGCTTGTCTTTAATCCCAGCACTCAGGAGGCTAAGGTAGGAGCGTTGTGAGTTCAAGGCCGGCTTGGGCTACAACATGAGTGCAAGGCCGGCCTGAACTACATAGTGTGATCCTGCCTCAAAAAAACTGGGGCCAGAAGTTTGGCTCAGCAGCTTAAGTGCCTGCCTGGTAGGCAGGAAGTTGTGAGTTCAATCCCCTGTACCACCAAAACAAACAAACAAACAAAAAAGTTATAGCGCTTAAAGTCTAAAGGGAGAGTAAAAACAAGCAAACCAAATCTAATGACAAAATGAAATATATTTCTGTAATGGAAATACATGGGGACTTCTTCAAGACACTCAAAGATAGATTCTCTAAGAAAACATTTACATTAAGGCACCTGTGGTGGTGCATATCTGTAATCCTAGCTTAGGTGGCTGAGACAGGAGGACTGCCCCCAAGGTTGAAGCCACCCTGGGCTACTTGGTGAACTTAAGTACAGTCTGATACAGAGACCCTGTCTCAAAAAGCTAAGAAAAGGGCCGGGGATTTAGCTCAGTGGCACAAGCGCCTGCCTGGCAATTGTGAGGTCGTGAGTTCGATCCCTGGTACAAAACAAAACAAAACCTAAGAAAACAAAACAAAAAACGACTTGAAAGCTGAAAAAGGAGTAAATTAACCCTCTTAGAATAGCAGTCGCTTTCTACGTCTCTGGTGAATAAGTGGGCAATGAACTTAAATATATATATATTGACCTGCCTACAAGGTGCCCTGCGAGTCCTAGACGTGAGAGATGCAGCGAGAGAGATTGCTGCTTTCTACGGTAGTCTGGAGTGCCTCCGGGGAGCTTTTCTGTCTCTGACCCTGACACACACACACTTACACCAACGCCAAGGGTGCGCTCGTCTAGCTCCCCACTGCGTCCCCCAAGTCACCCACTTGGTCCCAACACCAGGCCCGGAGCGCCCCTGCACTCCCCAGCCCTTTCTTTGTTCGGGCTTTCTCCCTAGCGGGCTGCTTTTTTTTGCCTCCTCCCCTCCTTCTTGAGCCCGAATCTTGCCTCTGTGAAACCCCCATAAGTTGTCTGGTAGAACTCATCTTCCTCCTCTGCCTCCAGGAGCCCAGAAAGCCGGTTTCCAGCGGTCTTCCGGGGGGCCCGGCCCCCAGCCAAACTCATGTCGCCTACGGAGACCGCGCCACCACCAGCAGCCCTCTCACCCAGCTTGGATCTCTGAACTCGGCACTCAACACCACCACCTGCGAGTGTCTGCTGCCGGAGGAAGTCCGGCGTTTGCAGGCAGAAGCAACAGAGCATCGACGAGCTCCTAGTCCTGCCTCTAAATCTTTACCCTTCAGCCTTACCCACGTCTACCACAGACCCACCTGCCGCGACACCGTCCAATCTGACTTGCTCAATGATTCCTTCTCGGTCACACCAGGACCCCTACTATCCTAAGTCTGGAATTTAGTAGTCAACGTATGTTTTTTTTTTTTGTGGCACTGGGGATTGAACTCACAACCTTGTGCTTGCCAGGGGCAGGCGCTTAAGCCGCTGAGCCAAACTCCCCAGCCCTGGTTTTTTGAGGCAGGGTCGCACTATGTAGCTCAGGCCGGCCTTGCGCTCGCGTTGTAGCCCAAGCCGGCCTCGAACTCACAACGCTCCACCTACCTCAGCCTCCCGAGTGCTGGGATTAAAGGCGTGCGCCACCACGCCCGGCTTCAACGTATGTTTTTAAAAGAGGTCAGTCTCCCTGTGCTCCAGTTCATTTTTGTTATTAAAATACCGAGGATCCAACCCAAGGGCACTCTCTACTCCTGAGCCACACACCCCACGCTTTATAGGTTTTATTTTGAGACAGGGTCTCACTAAGTTGCCCAGGCTGGCTTTCATTTTGCAATCCTCCTGCCTTAACCTCCAGAGTGACTGAGGTTAAAGAGGCCACTGTGCTCAATCGCAGTCCATTTACCTATTTATTTAGCGGTACCAGGAATTGAACTCACAACCTCACGCCTGGCAAACAGGCGCTTAAGTCACTGAGCCAAACTCCCAGCCCTGGTTTTTTTGAGGCAGGGTCGCACTATGTAGCTCAGGTCGGCCTTGCGCTGGTGTTGTAGCCCAAGCCGGCCTCGAACTCACAACGCTCCTCCTACCTCAGCCTCCCGAGTGCTGGGATTAAAGGCATGCGCTCGCAGTCCATTTTTAAATTGGACAAGTGGGAATCTTCCTAAAAACAGACTTTGTAACTTCTATCTTCAAAAATGTTTAAAGAAGAAAAAATGTTTAATGGTTCTCCATCATCTATGGGATACTCTAGAAGCACAGTACTGTGGTTAAGAACGCAACCTTAGAGCTCATCAGTTTGTTTGGATCTGAGCTTGAAGGTCTTCTAGCTCTAAGATCTTGGATTAGTAGCTTTACTTCTCTGAATCCTAGTTTTTTCATCGATTAAGTGGAAGCAATGATAATATCTAACCTTTAAAGTTTGTTGAGAATATTAAGAAATATCCTTGTAAAGCCGGGCATGATGACGCACACCTGTAATCCCAGCACTCGGGAGGCTGAGGCAGGAGGATCGTTGTGAGTTTGAGACCAGCCTGGGCTACAAGTGAGCTCAAAGCCAGCCTGAACTGCATAGTGAGACACTGTCTCAAAAGACCAAAAAAAAAAAAAAATCCATGTATACTGCTTAACACAGTGTTTAATTAGCATGTAGTAAGCAATTAGTACATAACTATTATTAACACGACATTCACGATCCTTCATAATTTAGCCCCTCCCTGCTTTTCTAGCCCCACCTCCTGACACATCATCCTATTTCAGCACCATTCCCATCACCCAATTCTCTGTTGTGCCTCTAGATTTTTTCTTCTTCTTAGAACTTTACTTTCTGTCTGGCAAAATTCTAATTTTATAGGATGCTGAAGTCTCCCTAAACACTATTATTCCCCTCTTTTCAGCAGTTTCCGTAACCATGGTAATCTTACATTCTAGATTCTCTGGAATAGTTCCAATCTCAAATAGTCTGTCAAGACTCTGTTCTCACTTTCTTGTTCCCATTTTTTTATTCTTAAAACATAGTTATCACTGGGCGTGGTGGCACATGGCTGTAATCCCAGCATTTGGAGGTAGAGGCAGGAGGATCCCTTGAGTTCCAGGCCAGCCTGTGTTACAAAGTAAATACAAGGCCAGCCTGAACTATATAATGAAAACTTGACTCAAAAAAGACAAAGCAAAACAAAACATTATTGTCAAACCATAGTGCTTGTACATTGTTTATGATGATAACTATCACTTTTTATTCTAATGATTTATGTGTCTGTCCCGTCATTAAACTATGCTATTTTTGAGGGCAGGGGCTTTATCTGCATCTGTGTATCTCATGATGCCTTGGGATGTAGCTGGAGCTAAATAATGCTAACTGAATGAGTTAATGAGTAATTGAAAGACTAAAAAACCCACTCCCTTATTTTTATCTCTGTTGCTCTTGCCACTCCTAGTCCCTTCATTCTGATCTCAGAAACTATTCTAAGACCCAAAGGATGCTTTTTTCCTCTATGACTGAACTATAGCCTCAGCCCCTAGAAAGTACTTTAATAAAGCTGTGTATGCACTCACATGTATTCAACTGTGATTGTATGGCCCTATTTTTAAAAAAATCTTTTTGAGGGCTGGGGATTTAGCTCAGCAGCTGAAGCGCTTGCCTGGTAAGTGCAAGCTGATGAGTTTGAGCCCCAATACCAAAAAAAAAAAAAAAAAGGGTTGGGGATTTAGCTTAGTGGTATATGGGCCTGCCTGGCAAGCGGAAGGTCATGAGTTTGATCCCTGGTACCACACACACAAAAAAATGACAATAAAATCTTTTTGAGACAGGGTTTCACTATGCAGTTCAAGCTGGCCTTGAATTTGCTTTGTAGCCCCAGCTGGCCTTGAACTCACAGCAATCCTGCCTCTGCCTTCCAAGTGCTGGGATTACAGGCATGTGCCATCATGTTCTGCTGTGTGGCCCTATTTTGAGGTCACCACATTGACTTCCTTCCCAAAGTATGCATTGGTGAACTCCCTTTTCTATTTCCTTGGGGGCACCAAGCCAATATGTCCTGCTCTGTCTCTGCTTCCACACCCTGCCACGTCACCCTACTACTGCTATGCCAGGAATGTTACTAGGGAAGAGTGACTCTGTGACTCAGAGGGTACCTCAGGGAATGAGTAGGAGTGGCAGTAGAAAAAAGATTAAAGGGTAAAAGATGGGAGATACCTGCTTCTTAAACAGCCTTCATCTGTTCATATATTTAGAAGACACATTTAGTTGACAGGAATTGGCACTTATTCTTTCCCAGGTACTATTCTAGATGCTTGAGATATAAAAATGGAGAAGATGTAATCTTTGCCCTGGAGAGTTTGGTCTTATGAGGCAAGCAGATAAACAGATTGATATAAGGTGGTAGGTGTAATAGCAGTCATTATTCTGGTATATAAGGTAGAAGCAAAGACCCCAAAGAAGCTACAAAACAGATTTCTTCGTTCAGGAAGGGTGAAATCAAATTCACTAATAAGCTCTCAGGGAGAAGATTTCCTTATTTGACTGCCTTGGTCATTCTGGGATTTATTAGACTAGTTCCAATTTTGAAATTAGAAACAGCTTTCTTTCTATGCTACCTGATTTTTAAAGTAACTCAGGAAATGGTAGTAACTGCATGCTTTTTCTGGAAACAAGGATACATTATTCAACAAATATTTATTTATCGAATACATATAAGCCAAATTTTTGACCTATACTGTCTAGTTCCTGTACTGTTTAGTTGAATGGGGGTTATAGGTGCAGGGAATCATGAAACACATTGACATTATATTGTTTCACTGTTGTGGAATGGCAGATGGTAATCCAAATGGGTGGAAGTTTGTGTATCTTTGTACCCAAAGGAGGCCAAATAATCCAGCAGGGGGCAGCAAGGAAACAATTATTTTAGATTTTTATGAGAGCCGGGCAGAAAGCTGAAGTACGTGAGTGGGTGGATGGTCTATAAACTTTCAGGTTTTAGGTTCCCTTTGGAGAGCCCGGGAGACATCTGGATAGAGGGAAAACAAGCCACTTCAGGGGTTACAAAACCAAGGATTTCCCCCAATTCTTCATTTATTCACAGGGAGCTCTATCACTGAGCTACATCCTTAGCTCTTGTATTATTATTTATTTTGAGACAGGGTCTCACTAAGTTGTCCATACTGGCTTCGAACATGCGATATTCTTCCTGCTTCAACCTCTCAAGTAGTAAGGTTTACAGATGTGCGCCACCGTGGTCTTTTGACAGGTCTTCATTGATTTATTTACTGAATATTTACTGCTGCAGGGTGTGGTGGCGCGAGCCCGAAATTTCAGCATTTTGGGAGGCAGAGGCAGAGAATTGCGAGTTCGAGCCCAGCCTGGGTAAGATAGGGAGACTCTGTCTCAAAAAATAATAAAAGGCTGGGGGTGTAGCTCAGTGCAAAGACTTTAGGTTCAATCCACAGTACCAAAAACAAAAACAAAAACCCAAATCAAATATTTATTGAACTATGCCTAGCATATGCCTAGCATTGTGTTTGACACAAACAGATCTATTTTTAATGTCATTCGCAGGAAGGTAAGACAAACCGGAAGGGAGCTGGGAAGAATTCTTGGTAGCATGTGATTGTTACAGTAGTCGACTGTGTAAAGTCTCTTGACTCGACATCAGAGCTTCTGTCCGGTGTTCTTTTCTGGACTGTGAATCTGAGAAGACCAGCTCCCGTACGCTTAACCTGAACTCAGATCACGCAAAATCCAGTCTTTTCTATGAACCTAAACTAAGTGGACCCACAGAGCCACCGTAGAGGTAGTCCGCGACTCGCAGCGCGTCTGTCTTCCTCGGGTGGATTCGCCAGCGCGTCAGTGACCTGTTTCACGTGACCATCGGTAGCCTCCTGATTGGCTTTGTTGTTCTTCCCTCCCCAATAGGGTGGAACGCCAAGAAGGTCGGACGCATGCGCACTATGGAATTTTCCTTGGCTACCCTAGAGCTGAGCGGTGGGGTTGAACGATAAACAGGCTGTGACTGAAGAGGAGGAAGAGGAGGGGGACGAGAGGGAGGGAAGCGGCTTTCCCCAGACTTTTCGTGCCTCGGTTTTCCTTTAGTTGTGGTCTGGTTCGGCCGCGGAGTCCCGGCCGCCAATTTGAGCCTAGTTCCTTGTGAAAGGGGAAAGTATCTCCGGCGGAGAGCCGTCAAAGTTGCGGAGGGGGTGCGAGACAGGAGTTACATACCCCTATGCCAGGCGAATGGTGCGGCCCTGAGCTGGTCCCTAAGCCAGCCAGAAGTGCCTGAGAGAGGCCCCGGAGGGGGCGGAAAGGTGGTCCGCAGAACGCGGGCTCTGTGAAGAGACGTGGGGAAGATTCGATTCTGAGAAGAGGAAGAGCCCGACTGAAAGGAAGAGAGGCCGCTGAGGGGGAGGGGGCTGCCAAGATGGCGTCGGCCTCCTCTGGGCCGTCGACGGTCGGATTTTCAACTTTGGATCCCGGAGTCCCGGGACCAACCTCAGGTAAGCCAGGCGAGGCAGGGGCCGCGGGCTGGTGATGATCTTGCAGTGGAATGTAGAGGGAGACCTGGGTGGGCACCTGTAGCTGGGAATGTCTGAGGAGTTTAGGCAAGGAGGATAGAGGACTGGACTTTCATATAGGAATTTCGGAGCGGGCTGGCGAGTGAGCAAAGGATGGGTTTGATTGAGAAAAGGAAAGCTGCCGAAAATGTTGTTTTCGAGGAAACCTGGTTGAGGATTTTGAAGAGGAGGGGTTAAAATAAAAGGAGTCTTGATAAGTAGAAAATAACTAACCTGTACGAGCCAGGTAGTATCCACATTGATCGTGGAGTGAATTGGATCAAGATGGTTAAGAGATCATGGAACTAAAGGGCACTGAAGAGTTCTGTGATGCCTTTGATTGCTGGGGAGTTAGGAGCCGCGAATTTTGTTAGGAGTCGGATTATTGGGGTGGTCTTTTCTCCGCAGATGCTCCCCCAATGCGTCATTCCTTCTCATTTGCCCCACCCCCCAACGCGAGGGGGCGCCGGTGCACTCACGCAGTTTCTCAGACTCACTCTTGGTGACTCTCATCCCTGGACTACCTAACTTGGGGAAAGAATGTAGTTTTTTTTATTTGTTTTGGTTTTGTGGAGCCGCGTATTGAACCCATTACCTCAGTCATGCTCAGCAAGCCCCTTACAGCACTGAACTATATCCTCAGTGCTTAGCAGTGGGAGGTTTTGAAAAGAGTGGCAGGAATGTGCAAAATGAGGGTCAAAAGAGTCTTAAACAGAGAAGATACAGTGTAGTCTTGTGGTGGAGTAGATCCTGAGCAAAGTGATGTTTGAAGTTAGACTTTGGGAGAAAAGATAGGTGACAGGTCGCTTTGAGTGCTGTGGGGCAATGTTGCCTAGTAGGAATACTTAGGAGGTGTCAGGGCTTTGGAACTTGGAGAATGGAGACAATATAGAGGCCGCAGAGTGGTTAGAAACTTAAGGAAGATTAAGAGAGGGCTGAGGAGGCTCACAAGAAAAGTAACACATTGTGCGTAGGAGGGAAAATGTGTGTATGAGGGGAGTGAGTCAGAAACTGTTCTAGAGCATCTGTCAGAAATGTCTGGTGTTCTGTGCCAGGCGTGGTGGCGCACGCCTATAATCCCGGCCCACGGTAGGCTGAGACAGGAAGATTGTGGCGAGTTCAAGGCCAACCTGAACTATATAGTGAGAGCCTGTCAAAAAACAAAACAAAACATCAAAAAAAAAAAAAAAAAAAAAAAAAAAAAAAAAAAAAGAAAATAGAGAAATGTTTAGTGAGTGTTTCACAGTGACTGTTGCCTGTACACCCAACAGGAGAGGCTACCTGATGCTGAATGCTTTACTTGAAATTTTGACATTTGCTTAGATTTGGGATTGCATCCTTTTTTGTTTTTAAAACTGGGTGTCAAAGCCATGGGTTGCACTACCACTGAGCTATATCTCTGGCTCCCTTTTTGATTTTTTTTTTAGTTTTGAGATAGGATCTCAATAAGTTGCCTAGGCAGATGGGATTTAAACTTGCGGTCCTTCTGTCTCAGCCTCCCAAAGTGATGGAATTGCAGGTATAGGACACCAGGATACCAAGATTTGAACCCAGAGCCTTTGCACTGAGCTGTGTGTCTCCAGACCTTTTTTGTATGTCTTACTATGTAGTTCAGGCTGGCCTTGAGCTCACTATGGAGTGCAGGCTGACTTCACACTTGAAGCAATCCTCTTGCCTCAGTCTCTGGAGTGCCGCAATTACAGGCATGTGCCACCATGTCTGGCTCCCACCCATTTTACTTATTTTTAGACAGGGTCTTGCCAAGTTGCCTAGGCTGGGCTCCAACTTTCTTTTTTCTGCTTTTTGAGACAGGGTCTTGCTATGTAGTTCAGGCTGGGCTTGATTTGAACTCACTACATAGTCTAGGCTGGCCTCAAACTTGGAGCAGTCCTCCTCCCTCAGCCTCTTGAGTGCTGAGATCACAGTGTGTGCCACCAGGCCCAGCTAACTTTCTGTCTTACTGCCTCAGCCCTCCAGAGTGCTGGGATTACAGGAAATCCACCACTCCCAACCATGTCCTTGCCATTTTGAATTGGCGAGAGAATTCTACTTTAAACATTCTAGCGTAGATGAGGGAACGGATGGTCTCAAATAAATAAACTGGAGTTTTATTTATTTGGATCTATTTATCTATGTTTAATTTCTGGAAAGGTAGTTTTTGCCTTTCCTATAAAAACTGTAGAGGACCAGAATAATTCATCTTGCATTCTAAGCATGAAAAAGGATTAAAAGTGATGCTTTTTAATGCTTCTTAATTTGTTTGTTTGTTTTTTGGTAGCAAGAATCAAACTCAGGACTTTGTGCTTGCCAGGCGATATCCTTGGCAGTACTTTTTTTTTTTTTTTTTTTTAAGGCACTGAGGGTTGAATCCAGGACCTTTATACTGAGTCACATCTCTTGGCCTTTTTTTCCCCCCTTAATTTAATTAAAATTTTTTTTCTTTTGGAGACAGAGACTCTATGCAGTTGCTAAGTTGCCCAGGCTGGTCTCAGAACTTGCCATCTTCCTGCCTTAGCCTTCCAGAGTGCTGGGATTATAGGCATGGGCCACCACCTCAGGTTTAATTTATTTAATTTCTTATTCTCTGCTCTGCATCTTTGGCATAGTGAAACAATGGGATTAAGAAGAATTCTGTTCAGGTGGGTGTGGTGGTGCACTCCTGTGATTCCAGTACCTGGGAGATAGAGGCAGGAGAATTACTGGGAGTTTAAGGCCATCCAGGACTATAAAGTGAGACCCTGTCTCAAAACACTGAAAAAAACCTGTTCAAAAAATATGCCAGAAAGCATTTTGGCATTGTGTGCAGATACATAGTGTTGACTGTTTTTGTATATCTCTGTGTTCACTTAGGTTTGGGCTTAAATTGAATTCAGTAGAATTTTTTCTTTCAAGATGTGTTTTGAAGAAGATAAGAGGTTTTACTCTGATGTAGAGGAGGCTATCAAAGGCATTTTGTGATTGGAGAAGAGTGCTTTTCTGTTTGGATGTACTTGGGGATTATGTTGGCAGGAATACATAATGGTTTATGATTTCCTAAATTGTTAAAGATTAGAAGTCTGGCCTTGTAGAAGTTTAGGGTGTGTGTGTATATATGTATGTTTCAACAACTCAAAAACCAGTTTATTATTCTTAGATGTTCACTCAAAGGCCACTTAAATTTTGGTTAAGCTCTGAAATCCTAAAGATAGGTTCTCTGGCAGGGTTCAAATGAGTATGTCGTGGTTCAGCAATAAATTGACCAACAATTTCTTTTCCATTTTTGTGGTAGCGATGATTGAACCTAGGCCCTGCACACTGATAGACATTTCCAGCCCTTTATTTTATTTATTCATTTACTTATTGCTTTTTTTTTTTAACATGTAACCATTTTCAGGGACCTTAATTGACTTTGATTTCATATCTGTAAGGCTTATAATATGGCATCACTATTGCCAGCTTTTGGTGAATTTCTGCACACACACACAGATAAGCATATTCATAACTGGCTTATTTATTGCTGTATTTGAGATTGGACTCAGAGTCTTTGTACTGAACTACATCCTTATTCCTTTTTTGTTTGTTTGTTGTGAGACTGGACTGGATCTCTAAATCACCCAGCCTGGGTTTAAATTTGCCATCGTGCTGCCTCAGCCTTGAGTTGTTCCATGCTTATAATAAATCTGTCTGGATAGTTTTACTATTAAACTAGAGCTGGTTTAATTTTGTTGACAAGTGAAAAACAGGGTAGAGCATAGCATCAGCCTTAAGAGGTATTTAACATCTTTTCTTTTTTTTTTTTCTTTTTTTTTTTTGCGGCACCGGGGATTGAACTCACAACCTCGCGCCTGCCAGGGCAGGCGCTTAAGGCACTGAGCCAAACTCCCAGCCCTGGTTTTTTGAGGCAGGGTCGCACTATGTAGCTCAGGCCGGCCTTGCACTCGCATTGTAGCCCAAGCCGGCCTCGAACTCACAACACTCCGCCTACCTCAGCCTCCCGAGTGCTGGGATTAAAGGCGTGCGCCACCACGCCCGGCTTTAACATCTTTTCTATTAGGGTAGTTAACATACTTGAATTTGGGGGAGGCAGTTATAAATGAATAGCATCTCTGTAATCCCAGCACTTAGGAGGCTGAAGTAGGAGAATTGCCTCAAAGCCAGATGGGCTACATAGTAAGTTCAAGGCTAGCCTGAACTACATAGTAAGACCTTGTCTCAAAATAACAAAAGCAGCAACAACAACAATCCTTCAAAAAACAAATGTTATCAGCTAGGCGCAGTGGTACATGCCTGTAGTCCCAGTACTCGGGAGGCTGAGGCAGGAGGATTGTTTCGAGTTCAAGACCAGCTTGGGCTGCAAAGTGAGCTCAAGGCCAGCCTGAACTGCATAGTGAAACTCTTGTCTCAAAAAAGACAGAAGAAATAAAAAAGAATGTTATTTTACAACAGCATGATAAGAGCTTGTTTTTACACTTTGGTTGTTAATAAAAGCTGACATATGGCACATGGCTATAATCCCAGCATTCCTGAGGCTGAGGCAGAAGGATCACTGAGTTGAGGCCAGCCTGGGCTACAAAAAGAGTCAAAGGCCAACTTGAACTGCATAGTGAAACTGTTGCTTTTTTTCTTTTTTTTTTGGTGACACCGGGACAAACTCACAACCTCACACCTGCCAGGCAGGCACTTAAGCCACTGAGCCAAACTCCCAGCCCTAGTTTTTTTGAGACAGGGTTGCACTATGTAGTTCAGGCCCTCCTTGCGCTCACGTTGTAGCCCAAGCTGGCCTCGAACTCACAGCCCTCCTCCTACCTCAGCCTCCTGAGTGCTGGGATTAAAGTTAGGCCACCACACCCGGTTGAAACTGTTTCAAAACAGCAACAACAAAAAGTGATGCAGTTTGCCATCTAGTCTCAGCTCTTTGGTGTGTGAAGAAAATTTATTTCCCTTCCTTTCTCCCCCAGTCTCATTATTTGGACCATGCCACCACTTACTACTAATGAAATTAGCTCTGATGAGGTGCTGTTGACAGTTACCATCTGTCACACCAGTATTTCGAGAGCCAGTTTCCCTATCTCTACTCTAACTTTTTATAGTCCACCAAGAAGTTGAAATTCATGACACTATCCGGGCGTGGTGGCGCACGCCTTTAATCCCAGCACTCGGGAGGCTGAGGTAGGTGGAGCGTTGTGAGATCGAGGCCGGCTTGGGCTACAATACGAGCGCAAGGCCAGCCTGAGCTACATAGTACAACCCTGCCTCAAAAAACCAGGGCTGGGGAGTTTGGCTCAGCAGCTTAAGTGCCTGCCCCGGCAGGCGCGAGGTTGTGAGTTCAATCCCCAGTGCCTCAAAAAAAAAAAAAAAAAAAAAGACATTCATGACACTGAGTCTTTTTTAAAGAGTAAAGACTTTCTATTTCAGAGTCTTGATTTTAAGGTGGTGGGAGGGTTAGAAATTAGTTAGGTTGGCTTTTTAAAATTTTTTAAAATATATTTTTTATTTTGATGGGTCTTCCCACTGAGCCACATTACCAGAGTACTCTCCCACCCCCCGTCGTGCGTTTTGAGAGGTTTTCACTGTGCAGTTCAGGCTGTTCTTTTTTTTCTTTTTTCTTTCTTTCTTTTTTTTTTTTTTTTTTTTTTTTTTTTTTTTTTTTTTTTTTTTGGTACTGGGAATTGAACTCATGACCTGCTACTTGCCAGGCAGGCACTTATGCCACTGAGCTAAATCCCCAGCCCCAGGCGGTTCTTGAACTCACTGTGTAGCCCAGGATGGATGGAACTTGTGATCCTCCTGCCTCAGCCTCCCAAGTTTTGATATTATAGGTTTATGCCAATAGGCTTGGCTCTTTATTTATTTATTTATTTTTCATTCTTTCAATTTTGAGGCAGGGTTTCACTGAGCTGCTAGGCTCGGCTTGAACTTGCAGACTTGTGACACTCATGCCTCAGCCTCCATGAATGATTCGGGGGTAACTGTACAGCTCCTTTTCTGGTTTTGTGTGTGTGTGACTTGCTTTTTTTTTTTTTTGCAGCACGGGGGATCGAACTCACAGCCTCGTGCCTGCCAGACAGGCACTTAAGCCACTGAGCCAAACTCCCAGCCCTAGTTTTTTGAGGCAGGGTCGCACTATGTAGCTCAGGCCGGCCTTGCACTTGAGTTGTAGCCCAAGCCGGCCTTGAACTCACAACACTCCACCTACCTCAGCCTCCTGAGTGCTGGGATTAAAGGCGTGCGCCACCATGCCTGGCTCGAGACTTTCTTTTAATTTAATCAAAAAACTTTTTTTTTTTTGGAGACAGAGTTTCACCATGTAATTCAGAATTCAGGCAGTCCTTGAATTCACTAGGTATCCCAAACTGGCCTTGAATTTGAGGCAGTCCTCCTGCTTCAGCCTCCCCAGTGGTGGGCTTACAGGTGTGCACCACCATGCCTTGCTTTTTTTCCTCTTAACTGCGGAGAGAAACCTCAGAATGCACAGTTTGGGAAGCCTGTTTAATTGGAAGACCTTTATAGTGTGCCAGCCTCCTAAACGCTTGGATATGGTGGCTTCATTCTTCCTAGGACAGCCCCACCAGGAAACTGGAGTAATCTAGTAACTCCAGTAGTAACTCATGGGTGTTTTGTCTTGTTTTCTTGTCTGTGTTCTTTGTATATGACTACAGGTTATTTGTAGACTGATCGATCTGTTTCCCTTTGATTCTTTTTTTTTTTTTTTTTTTTTTTTTTTTTTTTTTTTTTTTTTTTTTTTTTTTTTTTTTTTTTTTTTTTTTTTTTTTTTTTTTTTTTTTTTTTTTTTTTTTTTTTTTTTTTTTTTTTTTTTGCGACACCGGGGATCAAACTCACAGCTTCATGCCTGCCAGACGGGCTTACGCCACTGAGCCAAACTCCCAGTCCTAGTTTTTTGAGGCAGGGTCGCACTATGTAGCTCAGACCAGCCTTGTGCTGGCATTGTAGCCCAAGCCGGCCTCAAACTCACAATGCTCCGCCTACCTCAGCCTCCGGAGCGCTGTGATTAAAGGCGTGCAGCACCACGCCAGGCTTCCCTTTAATTCTTTAAAAAAAATTTTTTTTTATATTAGGGATCGAACTCAGGACCTTGAGCTTGCCAGGCAGTTGCTTATGCTACTGAGCTGTATCACTGACCCTCCGCTTTAATTCTTCTACTCTGGTGAAAATTAAAGCAATTTGGGACACTTTACTGGAGTTCAGAATTGAAATTTGGGAAACTGTAAAGATAGAGCACAATGTTATACAGTCAGAATATCATTAGATATCATTTTGATTGATAATTCTTTTTTTTTCTTCCTCTCGGCACCAGGGATTGAACTCACAACCTTGCACCTGTCAGACAGGCACTTAAGTCACTGCTCCATACTCCCGGCCCTGGTTTTTTTGAGGCAGGGTCGCATTGTGTAGCTCAGGCCAGCCTTGCGCTCATGTTGTAGCCCAAGCCAGCCTCGAACTCAAAACGCTCCTCCTACCTCAGCCTCCCGAGCGCTGGGATTAAAGGCGGGCGCCTCCATGCCTGGCTTGCTTGATAATTCTTAAGTGGAGAGAGATTTTTCTGTTTGTCTTAAGGGTTTTTGACCCCTCCCCCCATGTTTGCAGTGCATAATGATTATAAGGAGCTGGTACATGTACATAGCACATTTTAAATATTTTTATTTAACCTTCCCTGCCTCCTTTTTGTCATTGGTATATTGTGTCAGAAAACTGACATCAGTATGCCTTTGTTTGTTTTTGTTTGTTTGTTTGTTTGTTTTGAGACAAGGTCTCATGGGTAGTCCAGGCTGGCCTTGAACTCACTATGCAACCTAGGCTGGCTTTGAACTCACAGCAGTCCTCTTGCTTTAGCCTCCACGAAAGCATGTGCCACCCACTTGCTTAGCTTCATTTGTTTTGAGACAGGTTTTCCAGGCAGGTCTCAAATACTGGGCTCAAGCAACCTTCCTGTCTCAGCCTGATAGTAGCTAGAGTTATAGGTGTGTACAACCATATTTAGTTTTACAACCTTTTTTTTTTCTTTTTGAGACAGTTTCCTTACATAATTCACACTGGCCTTGATCTCACTGTGTAGTCCATGCTGGTCCCCAATTTGCTGCATTCCTGCCTCAGCCTCTTGTGTGCTGGGGTTATAAGCATGTGTCACCACTCGACTCAGCTCATTGTTTTTAATTAAATATTTCTGTCACCCTTGTTCAAGCCCAGTGTTAGGTATAATTAACTAGTCTTATAGGTATCTAGTATTTCTAAGATTAATTAATAATGTGTACTTACAGGTTAGCTTTGAATATCAAAATAAACCAAGTATGGTGGCACACAACTGTAATTCCAGGGAAGCTGAGGCAGAAGGTCCTGAATTTGAAACCAATCTAAGCTACATAGTGAGAGCCTATCTCAAAAAAAATCCCTTGTGTCAGTTTGAGCCCCTACATCAGTGTGCTTCCTCTAGGTGCACAAACTGGACTCCTTTCCTGTTTGTTTTATTCTCCTTTGTTAAAGGGCCAGCCTGATCTTTATCAGCTTCTTACCATTTTCTCTTGCTAATTAAAGCTTTTTGTCCATCTCCCCGCCCCGCCTTGCCCACTGCCCAAAACAAAAAAACAAACAAAACAAACAAAAAAAACCCCCACAAGAGTATCAAAATATGTTTTACTTGCTGATGTCTGTGGACTCTTCTGGGTTGATAGTGATAAGGGAAACAAAACTCCCGACCTACTATATATCCAGTATGAGTTTGTGTTCTCTAAAATCGAAGAATGAATTTTAGGAACAACAGAGGTTAAGAACAGAAATATTTATTGAGAGAAAGAAAGTTTCTGTCTGAGACAGAGACAGAGGGGTCCCGAGTGGGTTGCCAAAGATTCTTTTTTTTCTATGATTTTTTTTTTTTTTTTTTTTTTTGCGGCACTGGGGATTGAACTCACAGCCTTGCACCTGCCAGGGCAGGCGCTTAAGCCACTGAGCCAAACTCCCGGCCCTGGTTTTTTTTGAGGCAGGGTCGCACTATGTAGCTCAGGTCGGCCTTGCGCCGCGTTGTAGCCCAAGCCGGCCTCGAACTCACAACGCTCCGCCTACCTCAGCCTCCCGAGTGCTGGGATTAAAGGCGTG
>RJWM01031209.1:0-22261 GCA_004363535.1 Dasyprocta punctata
TCTTTCAGGTAAAATAAAGTAGACAATACCTTGTGCATAATAGATCTCCAGTGAGTAGTTAACACAGAAGTAATCAGATGCAGGATATCTGACAGAAGCCTATCATTTGTAGAGAGAGTGAAGTTTGGAGACTGCAGACAATAACTTATTGGGGAACGCTCCCAATTACAAAGGTACAAAAAAGTAACAAAATAGGAGCTATAAAACACTGATCTCTGAGAGCCAAATTTCCTTCAATGTACAGGAACACAGCTTCACAGACCAAATAAACATGGAGCTTCCCCAGTATAATTATTCTAAAAGCACAGCTCAGACCCACTCTCTGTCTTAGTTTCCTTTTATCCCAGAAGCCCCCAAAAGACGTTGTTGACTCCCTTTGAAGGTCATCCCTGAAGCTTTCTCTTCTTCACAAATGCTCTCTACAAAGCCCCATGGGGTTTTTACACAAGCCGGACTTGAGGATTACAAGTGAAAGGGATTACAGTGAAAGGGAACCAGGGATAGGTGTAAAATCTCTTTCATCTCAAGGTTTGGATTCTCATGGGTTCTAATTAAGCAAATGTTCTATTGTCTTTTTCAGTCTCTATACAATTCAGCTCCCTCAGGGTACAAAAGACAGCAGAATGGAAAACTTTCAGTGAATTTTTTGTCTTCTCATGAGGTAATAGAGTGACATAGATTTATTTTCCCAAAGGGACATTTTTTGTTGGTGTAGTTTGAAATCAAGTTTATAGATGACCCTAACTTAAGATTAATTTGAACAGGGAACCAATCCAGGGGACTATGGGGTACCTGATCTAGACCCCAACCTCCAAAGAGTGTACAGCAAAGACTTAAATAAATGAGACAAGTGGTATGATTTTAGGGCTCCAGGAGGATCAATACCCTCTGCAGAGTTTGAGATTCTGGGGCTAAGATGAGGGCTATGACAAAGAGCTTCTCTGGGCAGCCCATATTTATTACATTTCCAAACAAAGAGTGAGGATACTAAGGAAAGTGGGAAGTGAGCAGGACCTTGGGAGTCACTTTGAAGACTTCTCCAAGTAGTAAATTATGCCAGTTAAGGAGAACTATCTTGTCTCCATGATGATATTTATGGTAGGAGTAAGATGCCTGCAAGTGTGAGTGCCTGCGGCTGCAGACTCTTATCTACTTAATTGGGATTGGAGCCGGATGTCCTCAGCTGTGGCTTTATCTTGCCCTTTGAGGTACCTCTGGCATCACAGGTCCTTATAGACCTCAGCCAGGATGAGTGATTCATAGAGGTTCACTTACTATGAATAAGCTCCCTTCACCAGGCAAGGGGCCTAGGCCTAGGACAGACCCACAGATAAACATAGAAAGCCAGTTAGTTAATTTTAAATCCTGCTCATAGCTGCTTCCTACTGGTCTCCAGCAGGGGACCGTCTCTGTATGACCTCTCCCTTGAGTAATCAATGGAGACTTAACTGATCATTTGCTTTCCACAACGTTATAAAAAAAATCCTTTCTACCTGTTCTAAAATATCTCCTTATTTTCAAATTCATCTATTTTTTTGAACTAACCAATAAAATTGTATATGCTTATTGTGAACAACATCATCCTTATAGGTACTGTATAACAGATTGCAAAATGATGAAATCTAGAACACTATTTAGTTACCATTTTTGTGATGAGATATTTAATATCCACTCAGAATTCTTCCAAGGTATAATATGTCTAAACTATAATCACCATACTAAATGATCACCATGATAAACTATAATCATCATACTATGCAATGTATATCTTGAACTGATTTTATCTTTATGGGAATTTCATATGCTTTGCCCAACATTTCACCAATTTTACCTTCACAGCTTACCTAGATTCCACATTTCTTTTTTCTTAATTTTTTAATTTTTAATTTTATTTTTATTTTTAAATTTTTTTTAAATTTATTTAAGAGAAAAAAGTCACATAACAAAGACAAAAAGCAAAAGACACAAACAAAAGACTAGAGTAAATGCACAACAGTAACATTGCAGGTTTACAAAACAGGGTGACAGAAACTTGACAATGGTTGCAATATTGTGTATCATTATCTTTAAAATGGTTGTTTACATTAACAGATATAGACATGTAAAATTGATCTAATCATATGAGTCTTAATTGTTCTTTCTCAATAACAATAGACTCCATATTTCTATAAGATCAATTTTTTAAATTCCACATAAATAAGATCATATATTAGTTATCTTTCAGTGCCTGGCTTATGTCACTTGATGTTATTTTCTATAGGTTCATCTACCTTGTTGTCTACTACCAGTTTTCCTTTTTTTATGCCTGAATACTGTTCTATTGTGTATATATTCCATGCTTTCTGCACCCATTCACTATCCATAAGTTGAGTTTTAGATTGATTCCCAATTGTGCCTATGATGAAATTCACTGCAATAAACTTGGGGTGCAGTTATGTTTTCAACACATTAGTTTTGTGTATTTTAAAAATGTGTTCAGTTTTGGGATTGCTGCATCATTCAACACTCCTATTTTTAACCTCTTGAGCAATGTATCAGGTCATACTTTCTCAAAAAGCAAACTTAATGCAAGATATATAAATATATAACTTTCAAGATTGGCTTACCGGCCTGCCCATAGTCAGGTTTGGAAAACTGCAAAAGGGCAGTCTGTGCACTAGTGGTACAAAGGATGCAGTCGACAAACTGGAGCTCACTGTAGTGTCCTGTGAAGGGTTTGTGCTTGAAGGGAGGCAGTTATGTCCCACTTGAAGATAAAGACTGGAGCTCTTCCAAAGAACAGAAGCAAGCCATTCTTATTTGTTTCTTTTTTATTCTCTTCAGGCTACAAACCTATTGGTTGCCTTCACTTAGACTGAGGTTGGGTATTCTGTCTTCAGTATATCCCTTCAGTCACATGCAAAACTATGCTGACCTAAATTAGTTGGGCATTTGTTACTCCCGTTGACATTATCAGTTATATATCACAAGAAACCTCTATGTTTCTTATCTGGATTAGTTCTTCTAGCTTATATTGACACCAAAGCATACAAGAATTTCTTTTCTCTTTGTCCTCATCAACAACTGTCCCTCATATTTTATTAACAGCCATTCTAACAGGTGTGAGGTGCTACTTCATATTTGTTTACATTTGTATTTCCCTAATCAATAGTGAAATAATAGTGGACGTTCTTTCTTTATCTGTTTTCATTTTTATTTCTTTTAGTGAGAAATATCTATTCATTTCTTCTCTATTTAAATTGCTTATTTGTTTTCTACCTATTAAGTTGTTCCATTTCTCTATATATTCTGAACTCCTTTATAGTTTTTGGCCTGTTTATACTTTTACATCTTTAGGATTCATTTCTTTCAGATTGTACGTGCCAAGCATTTTGTGTAAAACTTTCAGAATACCCAAAATTTTGCCATATATTTACTGATAATGTTTTCTTGGAATTTTTGTTTGTGTGGAGTCATTTGTAATATTACATTTCTAAATGGATTTATTTAGTCTTCTTCCTTATTGTTTGTATTTTCCTGCTCACATTGGTAGCACATATGCAAAAATGTAATTTTAACTAACACATGAAAACAAAAATTGTACATGAAGTACTATGTAACTTTTAAATATATGCATATTGTGTAATGTTTAAAAGAGGTTAAGCACATGTGTCTTCTAAACTTTTACCATTTCTTTTGAGGGAAAGCATTCAAACTTTTTTCCTTAGTTTCTGACAGTTGGTGATTGTCATCTATAGAATAGATGATACTATACAATAGCACACCAGAAAACAAGAATATGGCTGACCTAGAAGAAAATGAAGGAATTGAATTTAGCCATGTGCAGAAAAATAAACACTGCCTGATATTATCTTTATGTGGGTCTAATAAATTTGATTTTATAGAAATTGAGAAAACAATGGTGTTTATCAGAGGCTGTGGAAGTGTTGGGAGTATGTTCAGAAAAAGATGCAAAATTCCAGTTAGTTATCTTCTGATAAGGCACTGAATTTAACCAGAAGATGACTACAGATGATGATGATTTACCATGGTCTTGAAAGTTCTAAGAGGATATTAAGTGCTCTGTGTGTGTGAGAGAGAGAGAGAGAAATAGTATGTATGCTCATTTTCCAGATTTAACAACTTCCTAATGTATAATGTTTTCAAACATTAAGTTATATAGGAAAAACAGTAAATTTGATCTTACATTTTAAATAATAAGTAAAGCTGACACAATTCTCATTTGCAAAAGATCAATTTCTCATTGTCATATCTCCTTAGCTACATTTGTTATCACCAAGACACAACACCTGACAACAATTACTTAAAGCAAAAAGGCTTATTTTGCTTCCCAGTTTGTTAAGGTTTCAGTCCTTAGTCTATTGATTCCAAGACAGAGCAGCATGGTGAAAGGTCCTGGGTGGAGGAAACCTGCTCACCACATGGCATCCAGGAGTGGACAGAGGTCAAAGAATGATCTGATTGGGAAGAGCTTCTGTTAAAAGTCAAATTCACAACCTCCTCTTCCAACCAGTACCCACCTACTGAGAGCAAGTAAGTTATGTTGCTTCAATAATCCAATCACCATCATCATGTGATTTTGGGAGTGTATCTTGATAGAAATTATAACAACTATTCAGTATCTTATATTTTACTCATACTATTTAAAGACAGAGAGAAAAAAGAAGGGAGAAGGAAGGGGCATAAAAAGAATTAAAATTTGTTATATATTTGTGGCAACACCCCATTATGTATTACAAGCATTTGCTAATATAGTAATTTTTTGGTAAATAAACAAAAAAGTAGTGTTGAAAGTAATCAAAAATGAAAAAGATAGGTGTTTTCCTTTACAGGAGTGTGGACAGTAATAATTTACAAAAGCAGCATGGTATTTGTAAAAAACCACACTGAAGGATCAATGGAGCAGATTAGAAGATGCAGAAACATGGCAAACACATTCAGTCTTTGAGGAAGTGGTCACACAACTTCATTCAAAAAAAGACAGCCTCTTTATTAAGAGGTACTACAAAAACTGAATTTCCATGTGTTGACAATTAAAAATAGACATGTCTCTTGCCATGCACTAAACTAGAGTCAAAACAGATTAAATATCTAAATATTAAAACAGAAACACTAACTCTACTAGAAAAAGAACTTTTGAAGACATAGTTGTAGACAAAGACTGCAAAACAAACTCTGATAGAATGGAAAATACTACAAAAAATCAACAACTGGATCTCATCTTTTTAAAAAGTCTTTGTACAACAACATAAATTGCCAACAGAGTGAAAAGACAACTCATAAAGCACGAAAAAAGTTTTGCCAGCTGTTACTAAAAGTACTAATATCTAGCATATATAAAAAACTAAAAATAAAAAATTATATCCCACCAAGTTTAAAGACACAATCCAAATGGGAATCTGAAATGTATACACACTTCACATATTAAGAGGTACAGATGGTAAATAAACAAATGAAAATTGTTCAATAACACTGATCACTTGAGAAATGCAAATCAAAACAATGTTGAGATTCCATCTCACACCAAAAAGAATGACTATTGTATAGGTTTGATCCTGTGTCCCCCCAAAGTCTCATGTAATCATGGCATGGACAGGGCTGATCTGGCGTTTGTGATAGGTTTGTTGTCCAGCACTGGGATTGGTGATATGAGTATTGCACCCACCTAGGGCTGGAACCAACGTACAGTGTAGGGATAAGAGGAAGGTACATCTTCCTTTCTCACGTGGGTTCACCATGCTGTTTGCAGCAACCATGAATGGTGGCCATGTTGCCTTGGAGCCAACTGACTATGGACTGAACCCCCCAAGAACTGTAAGAAATAAACCTTTCCTTCTCTAATTTTGGGTGTCATGTATTCTGCCTCAGCAGCGAGTGAAAAGTAACCAAGACAGCTTTATCAAGAAGTCAACCAATAACAAATGATGGCAGGACTGTGAGAAATCTTCACCCAGACACCTAATAATTAGGATATCAGAAATACAGAACAAGAACAAAATACTAAAAGCTGTCAGAGAAAAGAAACAGATCACCTATGAAGGAAAGCCTAACAGAAGCACAGCAGATTTCTGAACAAAAACTTCAATTCGAGAAGAGCTTGGAGTGAAGTATTTCAAATCCTGAAAGAAAGCAACTTTCAACCTGGATGGATGTATCCTGCAAAACTATCTTTAAAATTTGATGGAGAGAAAAGATACTTCCATGACAAAGAACAATTAAAGAAATTTATGGCCACCAAACCAACACTATAAAGAGTACTGAAAGACACTCTAGAATGAGATAAAGATGGCTACAATCTTAAGAACAACCACAAAAGGAAACCACTAAGCAGGGCAAATAATTAAACAGAAAATGTAGAAAACTAACAACAAAAGTTATCATGACAGGGATGAGTCAGTACATATTAGTTATATCAATCAATGTAAAATGGTCTCAAGTCACTAACAAAAAGAAACAGACTGGCAGAGTGGGTTAAGAAACAAAATCCAACAATAGGCTTTGCACAAGAAACATATTTCACTCAAAAGGAAACTCACGGAGTAAAACTCAAAGGCTGGAAAACAATACTCCATGCAACAGGAACCCAGAAAAAAGCATGGGTAGCTATTATGTTTGCAGACAATGTGAACTTCAAACCAAGAATGATCAAAAGAGATAAAGAAGATCACTACATACTTGTTA
Source organism: Dasyprocta punctata (assembly GCA_004363535.1). Classification (NCBI taxonomy): domain Eukaryota; kingdom Metazoa; phylum Chordata; class Mammalia; order Rodentia; family Dasyproctidae; genus Dasyprocta; species Dasyprocta punctata. Next base: position 6,682 of record RJWM01031209.1, read on the forward strand.
GGGGAAAACTTGAAAAAGAAGAGATTATAATCATAAGTACATATGCACCAAATATGGGAGCACCCAACTATATAAGACAATTCTTAATAGACATGAAAAACCAATAAACAATAATACAGTTATAATGGGGGACCTTCACACTCCACTGCCACAGAGAGACAGATCAACCAAACAAAAAATCAGCAAAGAAATAACAGAACTGAATCAAACTTGTGAGTAAATGAACCTAGTAGGTGTGTACTGAGTGTTCCACCCAGCGACGTCAGAATGCACATTCTTCTCAACTGTGCATGGGTCATTCTGTAAAATAGATCATATACTGGTCCACAGACCATGCTTAAGTAAATGCAAAGGAACTGAAATAATTCCATGCACATTATCTGACCATAGTGCAGCAAAATTGGAAATGAATGACAAAAAACCCCACAAGAACACCATAAATTCATGGAAATTAAATAATACTCTCCTAAATAATCAATGGGTCACAGAAGCAATTAAACAATATCTACAATTGAATGAAAATGCAAATAGAAATTACCAGAACCTGTGGGATGCAATGAAAGTAGTCCTCAGAGGGAGATTTATAGCACTAAACTCCCACATCAGAAAAATGGAAGGAACACACATAAACAACCTAGTGCTGCACCTCAAACTTCTAGGAAAAGAAGAGCAAGTCAAGTCCAAAGTCCAAAGAGGGAGTAAATTATTAAGATTAGAGCAGAAATTAATGCAATTGAAACTAAGAAAACAATACAAAGAATTAATGAATTGAAGAGTTGGTTCTTTGAAAGAGTAAATAAAATTGATAAACCCCTAGCCAACCTTATCAAAAAGAGGAAACGAAAAACTCAGATTCATACAATAAGAAATGAAAAGGGTGAAATCACTACAGACCCTGTGGAAATACAAAAGATCATCAACATGTACTTCAATAGCATCTACTCACATAGATTTGATAACAGAAGAAATGGAGAGATTCCTAGAAGCCTATGAATTACCAAAGCCGAACCAAGAAGATCTAAAACTGCTGAATAACTCAATTTCTGATAATGAAACTGACAATGTAATTAGAACCTTACCAACAAAGAAAAGCCCAGGTCCTGATGAATTCACTGCTGAATTCTACAAGAAATTTAGGGAATACTTAATACCAACACTCTTCAAACTCTTCAGTGAAATTGAAAGGGAAGCAAGTCTCCCTAAACCATTCCTGGAAGCAAGTATTACCCTAATACAAAAACCAGAGAAAGACTCAACCAAAAAAGAAAATTGCAGGCCAATCTGCCTAATGAACAAAGATGCAAAAATCCTCAGTAAAGTACTGGCAAATAGAATACAACTAGTTATCGGGAAGATTATAAACCATGATCAAGTGGGATTCATCCCAGGAATGCAGGGATAGCTCAACATACACAAATCAATAAACATAATACACCATATGAAGAGGGCCAAGGAAAAGAACCACATGATCATCTCAACAGATGCAGAAAAAGCTTTCCACAAAATCCAACACCCATTCATGATAAAAACCCTATAGAAATTCGGAATAGATGGTCTCTACCTCAACCTGATAAAAGTCATATATCATAAGTCAACAGCCTACATCTTACTAAATGGACAAAAACTGAAAACTTTCAACCTAAAATCAGGAACAAGACAAGGATGTCCATTATCACCACTCCTATTCAATATACTTCTGGAAATACTAGCCAGAGCAATTAGACAAGAGAAAGAAATAAAGGGAATAAGGATAGGAAAGGAAGAAGTAAAATTATCATTATTTGCAGATAATATGATATGCTACATAGAAGACCCCCCAAAAATCCATTGAAATACTTCTGGATGTAATAATCAAATTCAGTAATGTTGCTGGATACAAGATCAACACTCAAAAATCAATAGCACTCCTGTACACAAACAACAAACTCACTGAGAAAGAAATAAGGGAAACTTCACCCTTCACTATAGCACCAAAAAAGGAAATACTTAGGAATCAGTCTAACAAAGGACGTAAAAAATCTACACAGTGAAAAGTATATTACTCTGAAAAAGGAAATCAAAGAGGATTTCAAAAAAGGGAAACATATTCCCTGTTCATGGATAGGAATAACAAACACCATGAAAATGGCCATTCTCCCAAAATTGTTATACAGATTTAATGCACTCCCCATCATAATACCACTTGCATATTTCACAGAGTTAGAGAAATCATTCCTGAAATTCACCTGGAACCAAAAGAGAGCTAGAATAGCAAAGGCAATTCTGGGCAACAAAGGTAAGGCAGGAGGCATCACAATCCCTGATTTAAAACTATACTACAAAACTACTGTGATAAAATCAAAATGATACTGGAATAAAAACAGACCTGAAGATCAATGAACATAAAGCCACAGCTAGAAACACACTCAGTCATCTCATCTTTGACAAAGAGGCCAAACATGTACATTGGAAGAAAGATAACCTCTTTAATAAATGGTGCTAGAAAAACTGGATTTCTATATGCTGCAAACTAAAACTAGATCCATGTCTGTCACCGTACACTATAATAAAGTCAAAATGGATCAAAGATCTGAATATTAAAACAGAGACACTAAATTTGCTGGAAGACAAAGTAGGAAAAAATCTTGGTGACATAGGAGTAGGCAGAGAGTTCATGAACCAAAATCAAACTGCACAGGAAATACTTCCCAGAATCAACAACTGGGATCTCATCTTACTAAAAAGATTTGCATGTCAAAGGAAGTCTCCAACAGAGTGAAAAGAAAACCCACGAATTGGGAAAATATATGAGCCAGCTGTCCCTCAGACAAAGGGCTTCTATCTAAAATATATAAAGAACTAAAAAATATCAGATCCTCAAAATTCAAGGACCCAATCCAAAAATGGGCGTCTGAGATGAATATATACGTCTCAGAGGAAGAAATACAAATTGCAAATGAATATATAAAAAAATGCTCACACCAATGGTCATTTGGGAAATGCAAATTAAAACAACACTGAGATTCCATCTTACCCCACAAAGAATGGACAAGATCAAGAAATCAACCAATAAGAAATATTGGAGAGGCTGTGGTTAAAAAGGAACTCTTCTGCACTGTTGGTGGGAATATAGGTTGGTGAAACCACTGTAGAAATCAGTGTGATGATTCCTCAAGAAGCTAAGATTAGAGATTCTATTTGACCCAGCTATCCTGCTTCTGGACATTTTCTCAGAAGAACTGAAAACGACAAACTGCAGTGATATATGTGCACCCATATTAATAGCAACCCAATTTGTAATAGCTAAATCTTGGAAGTAACCCAAGTGCCTATTAATAAAGAATGGATAAAAAAGATGTGGTATTTTTATACAATGGAGTACGGCTCAGCTATCAAGAAAGATTGCATCGAGACTTTTATAAGTAAATGGACGCAACTTGAGACCATACTCATAAATGAAATAAATCAAACTCATATGTGTAGATACCATTGTCTCCCTAGTGTAAGACACTGAAAAAGTAGACATGATCCAAAATCTACAATTACTGTGTAAGTGTAAGAAACTGCTTAAAGAGGAAAAGTAATTGGGATAGGGAAAAGGAGGAAAGAAAGAAGGAAAAAGAAATATTTATATATGATAGCCAAAATGACTGTACTACTCAATGTATTAGTTATTGGAAAAGAACAGTTAATACTTACATGATTAGATCAATTTTACATGTTTATATCTGTCAATCTAAACAACCCTTTTGAAGGTAATGATATGTAATATTACAACCATTGTCAAATTCCTATCATCTTGTTTTTAAGCCTATACTGCTATTTTGTTTCATTGTTTTGTAAACCTACAGTTACTGTATTGCATTTTTGCCATTAAATAAAAAAGATAATTGTTTTGTGTATCATTTTTGTGTATTTTTAATCAAGTTCATCAGTATATATGTTGGCCCTTGCTCATACTGGTGTAACACTATATATCCTAACTCTTGAGCAGGGACACATGAACCGTTTTTACTTGATTTAAATGGTGTGTTTTTCTCTCCTCCTTTTTCCCAAGTAATCCACAAATACTTTCTACTTGGAAGAATTTCCTGGGGGGAGTCTGTGAAAACAAACCCCCTAGCAATCAACATTCATAAGGAAAGCTCTATGGGAGCCACAAGGCTGGAGAAGTCTTGATCAACCTTCTGATCAGAAGCCCATCTATGATATCAGTCATAGATTAAGCAAGTATTTGTTCATAAGTCATACAAAACAATTTTATTGAGATACAAAGAACAGAAGTTCATGTTTAGGAGTGGATCATTATATCACAAAAACTAAAGAATAACAATGACATCAATGCATTTAATTTTGCCTTTAGTAGTAACATGAAGTAAAAATTTAGTATTCCTACTGCTGAGGTGAAGTATCTACAGTTGAGAGTGTTTCAAATTTTTCTTCAGACCACAGAGGTGTTTATGCTCCTACTTTCTAAGCCACAAAGTCTGACTCAAGCACTCAGTGTTTACACCACAAGCTCATGACAACTTTGGGAGAGAAATACCATATATCTAAAATAATGATAAAAATCCTAATTTTGGTAATTGTCATTTACTGAGACTGTTAATGTCAACTAAGTCAGTTTTGAAGCTTACAATGTTTCCCTATTGTCCACACTTTTAGGAAGAAAATATAAGGTGCTGAGAGTTAACAATAGCATCAACATAAATGACAACTCATGCAATGAAAATTTGTGTTGAAAACCACATTTTATTCACTATTGCAGAAATATTAAAATAAAGAAGTATAGAGGTTGTCAAAGGAAATACATAAGAAATCTTCAATTTTTTGGGAATTCTGATTCCAAAACAATTGACAATAAATTCAAATAAATTAATTTTAAATACATTGAGAATAAATTAAAATAATTAAGTCAATGATGTAAAAAAAGAAGAAATTTGAACTGCATAATAGCAACTGTAAATGATTATACACATTTTCCTATTTTCTTTCTTTTCAGTCTTTCTACCTTTTTTCTGTATTTTGAGGCAGAGTCTCACTATTTCTTTTTTTTTTAGATAAGGTCTCACTATGTAGTCCATGCTGGTACTAAATTCAATATGTACCCCAGATTGACCTTAAACATGTGGCAGTCTCCTGCTTCAGCCTCCTAAGTACTGGGACTACATGTGTTCACACATGATTGTACACATTTCAAAAAGAAACAAGCTACAGCTTGGCTGGAGGAAACAATGTCATTGGTTCAATAGAGGGTGACAGCGATCCACCCAGACGTGATACTGTGAATGGTGACTGCATGTGTTCATTAAATGCTGTTTCTTCCTTCCCTGGAAGAGAAATCAGTGACATGGAAAGGGCAAACCACACAGGTGAATCTCTTTTCCTCCTCCCAGGTCTCTCAGAGGATCCAAAACAGCAGTCAGTCATCTTTGCACTCTTCCTGTTCATACACCTGGTCACAGAGCTCGGGAACCTGCTAGTCATCCTGGACATCAGCTGTGACTCCCACCTGCACATCCTCATGTACTTTTCTCTCCAACCTGTCCTTTGTAGATATTTGTTTTACCTCCACCATTGTCCCCAAAATGTTGGTGAACATCCAGACACAGCAGAAAAACATCTCCTACATAGAGTGCCTTGTTCGGCTTATTTTTTTAATATAATATTTGCAGGGATGGATGATTTTCTCCTGACTGTGATGGCCTATAACTACTTTGTGGCCATCTGCCATCCCCTGAAACACACAGCCATCATGAGCCCTCAGCTACATGTCCTGCTGGTTCTGGTGTCCTGGATCATCATTTTCTTTTTCTCTCTACTTCATAATCTCCTGCTGATGCAATTGAACTGCTCCACTGGCACTGCAAGCCCACATTTCTTCTGCAAACTGGCACATCTTCTCAAAGTGGCCAGTTCAGATGCCCTTCTCAATGTCAATACTGTCCTATTATATGCCTCAATTTCCTGCTGGGTTTATTTCCCATTACTGGAATCCTCTTACTCTCAGATAGTATCCTCCTTAGTGAAGATGTCCTCCTCTGTGTGTAAGTATAAAGCATTTTCTATCTGTGAGTCTCATCTCTGTGTGAGCTCCTTGTTCTATGGAACAGTACTTGGGGCTTACCTCAGTTTTGCTTGGACTCATTCCTCCCATCAGAGATCTATTGCCTCTGTAATGTACTCTGTGGTGACCCCCATGCTGAACTCTTTTAGGATGAGGAGGGAGGATGTGAAGTGGGCCTGGGAAGAATCCTCAGCAGAGCAGCCTCTGGTCCTTACTGGGCTACTGACTTTCCAACTAAGTGGTCATCGTGTGCATGTAGGCAATTTTGTGAATTTATTTATGTATCTTGGCTCTTTTTTTGCTCTATATTACATGTTTAATTCTTGTGTTTCCAAAGCACTTGTAACTCTTTTGTTGCATATTTTTGTATTTGTTCCTTCTCAACAATTCCTCTGCACTTCCTCCTAAATAGCGTTGCTCTGTAAATGATCTGTAGAGCTTTACATTCTGTAAGTTTCCTTATGGACATTTCTGAGACTTTCAATATGACAGAGCACTTGTATTAACTGCTGATCTAATCTCAACTGTATATTTGAATTTTAGTGTTCTTTACCTTATTTGGTTTTATTCTTGTTTTTACTAGAGGAAATAGAATAAAAATCATCAATGCAAGGTGTTTTCCATATCAAACTATCCTTGGCCTTTTACGTGTATCACTGTTAATCTTCTGATTTCTTTGAGATATTTTTCTCAGTCACAGAATTTCTGGACAAAGACTTAAAGTATTATGGATTCTAAATTAAACTTTATGCTGAGACCACTTAGCAGCACTTGCTATTCTTTTTTATAAGATCAATGAATATATTTTCAAAATATAAGTGGTAATCTAGCTTTGAAGCTGAATTCTTACTGTTTTATTCATAATGATATAAAGTCTTGGGTAATTCTGAGACTTTCTTTGTGAAGCTTGTCCTTTTTTTTCCTCCTTTCTTTTCCTTTTCTTTGTTTCCTTGTTAGTAGACCCTTTCTTGTCTACCCTCAATTTTAGTTCTTTCTTCATTCCCTTCCTAATTTCCCTCTTACTTCTCCTGCTCCTTCTTTTGGACTGTTTTTTTTAGTAGTGTTTACTTGTTACATTTCTTCTTTATAGATGAATAATACTGTGTACACTCTGAAGCTATTGGTCCTTTCATCCATTGATGAACATTTGGTTATTTATCTTTTGAATATTGTGAGGAATGCTGCAACGTATATGCACACATCTATATTTGTCTGAGTGAGGTTGTGTGCTACATAATGTTGCTTTAGTCAATGGTAGACAGCATGTGCTATGATGGTCCCATAGCATTATACTGCTTAGTAATGTCCTAGTCAATTTTGTGTAAGTACTCCGTAGGACAGTCACACTAAAAATCACCTAAGCATTTCCCAGAACTGGCTCTAATTGTTAAACATCAAATGATTATGCTTATTTGAAGGTATTAAAGTAATATATCCAGGAGTGGAACTAACTGCTGACTCATAAGATCATTCTGTGAGGGCTGGGAGTTTGGCTCAGTGGCTTAAACGCCTGCCCTGGCAGGTGTGAGGTTGTGAGTTCAATCCCCAGTGCCGAGAAAAAAAAAGGTCATTCTGTGTTTAACATACTGAATAATAGCCAAACACTTTTTATACTCAAATATATGAAATTTCTAATAGCTTGATATTCTTGTCAAAGTTTTTAATGTTCTATTTGTTTGAAATTATAACCTCCTATTAGATTTATAATAGTCATCTTTCCCATTACTAAGACACAGTATCTGACACTCCAATTTCAAGAAAACAGTGTTTTTCTTTGACTCAGATTCAGGGAGTTTGTTGCCTGGTAGGCTGGGACCAGCTTGGAAATATGGTAAGTAGGTATGATCCTCTCACTTGATGTGTGCAAGGAAGCAGAGAAGGGGAACAGTGCCAGAAAGGAAGCAATGATATTTAGTACTCAAAGTCATTTCTCCATGACCCCCTCAGAGACACTCAGAAATGTGTCCCACCAATTCACTGGGTGGTTTCTGAGCCCATCAATTTGACACAATGAAACGTAACTGTTACAGGTGTGAAGTAGTATCTTATTGTGCTTTTTATTTGAATATATTCATGACTATTTTAAGAATCTTTTCAGGTGTTTGTCGGCAGTTTCTCTATGCTCTGTGTAGTAATATCTTTTCAAGTTTTTGCTCATTTTACAGTAGTGTATTGTATGCTTTTCCTTCTGATGTATAAGATTACTTAATAATTTCTGGATGCATGACCCTTATCAGATATGCCTATTGCAAATATTTCCCTTGTGTGCATTTTCCTTACATCTATTTCAGGGATATCGTCTTGCTCTCATCATTGTCTGCAACAGGTTTTTAAAGTAATTTCTCTTGTCTCACTGAAATTTTGAGACTTTTAACCAAAATCAACACAAATTCCTGACCCATAGTCTCAAGCAGCTACCACTTTATTCTCTGTTTATGTGACTTGACTGTTTTAGATTCTCCGTGTGAGTTCAAGTGGTGTTTGTCTATGCATGCGTCATTTTTCGTAACAGAAGTTTGTGCAGGCTCACCCAGCTTGTTCACAGTGATGACATTTCCATGTTTTCATGTTTAATTCATGTTCCCTTGACTATATACAGCATTTATTTATCTACTTATCTGATGATAAATGTCTTCATTGATTCCACATCTTGGCTGTTATGACTAAAGCTACCATGATAATAGGAATGGAAATATGTCTTTACATACTGATTTCTGATGTTTTGTATACCCATGAAGTAGAGAATTCGCAGCATCATGTCATATGATATGTCTATTTTCAATTGTTTTGAGGAAACGCTATCATTTTTCTCTAATGTCTGCACTGATTTGTTCTTACATTAATGGTTTTCAAGTGTCACTTTTCTCTAGTCTTTAACAATGTTGGTGATAATTCATCTTTTGCGTGTCTTCTCAGAAAGGTGTGAAGTGATATCTCATTTGACCTAATTTACATCACACTGATAACTAGTGATTTTAAATATTTTTTACAAACCTGCAATTTGCTTGTATGTCTTTTTTGCAAAACATATATAGAGGTACATTGCCCTCTGAATTTTATGGTTTTACCTATTTGCATGCTATTGATTTATTTCTAATAAATTTTCTCAAGTTAAGATTTAGAGGTAATCTTATTTCCTTTACATATTATCTGTCTTTGAGAGGTTATTTTTTAAATTCTATTTTTCAATCTATCATTATATGCAAGTTTGTACATATTTATGGTTTACAGTATACTGTTTCAAAATATGTATAATGTGTGATAATTTGATCATAATAACTGGCATATCTATGTCCTCAAATAGTTATCATTTTGTTTGTTGAGAGCATTCAAATTCCTGCTAGCCTTTTTGTAAGTAATGTCAACCCTATTATCCTACTGTGCTATGAAACAGAGGTTACCTTTCACATCACTTCCTCCCTTGTACCTAATTACCATTCCCTTCCAACCCACATTACTCCTCCTCCTGCTGCTGCTGCTTCTTTCTTCTTTCTTGTTCCTATCCTTTTCCTCCTTCTTCACCTCCTCCTTCTTCTCTTGCTGTATCTCTCTCTCTCTTTGTCTCTTTCTCTCTCTCCCCCTCTCTCTCCAGGAGTCACTATTCTATTGCAGTGAAATCAATTTTCTTAGACTCTACACATAAATAAGGACAACCACTACTGTGTTAGTCTTTCAGAGCCTTGCTTATTTCACTTAAATGTGGTCTTCAATTCCAATTATATTTTCCAATTATATTGTTGCTAATGACAGTAGTTTATTTTTGTTGGCGGCAAATATATATATATATATATATATATATATATATGTATACGTATATATGTGTGTGTATATATATATATATATACACACACTTATACATTCCACAATTTTATCCACTTACACATCAATGGTATTTCAGGTGATTCCACACCAGTTACTGTGAACAGTTGCAATTTTTATTTCCACTTTGAAATACAGAGAACAAGTTTTATTCTTATGTGTATGGACCTCTGTGTTCTCACCCTTATTGTTGAAGACATTTTCTCTTTTACCTTTGTATCAAAACTGCATGGGGATTCCATCTCACTGCAATCAGAATAGCTCTCTTCAAGAATACAAAATCAATGAATGCTGGCAAGGATGAAAGTGAAAATGACACTTTCATCATTGTGGGTGATAATATAAAGTATTACAAACAATATGGAAATCAGCATGGAGATTTCTCAGAGAAGCTACACATACAGTGAGACCATGTCATTCACAGGAAAATGGATGAAAATACAGGCCATTATGTTTAGTAAAATAAGCCAGACTCAGAAAGGAAAAGTGGGCTGGGATGGGAATATGGCTCATTTGTATAATGCTTCCCTAGCATGTGCAAGACCCTGGGTTTGATCCACAGCCTCAGACAAAATAGAGAATAGAAGGAGAAAGAAAGAGAGAGAGACAGAGAGAGACAGAGAGACAGAGAGAGAGACAGAGAGACAGAGAGAAAGAAACAGAATAATGCATAGTTTCTCTTAGAAGTAGCAAGTAGACATTTGGAGACAAGGAAGGGGATCAGCGGGAGTGTGGAGGAAAGTAAAGAGACCATAAAGGGCTTTAGAGTGATCAAGATGTGTCAAATACATATATCCATTTTTCCCAAACAAATCTCACTGTCATGTATCACCAGCATGCACTAAGAAAAATGTCAGTTGATTTTGGAACACACAAAATTATTTCTAGCCTCTCTTGTGTTCTATTAGTCTGTGTCACTGTCTTTTGTCAGGATGACACATATTGACACATATTCTGATGCCTCTGGAATTGCTCTTTTTTCAGAGAACTCCTTTAAAAATTTGAATAGTATTCTGGAGCGTTGGAGCTGCTTTCTGAGAGACTACAGAATACACACAAAGGTGGATTTTGTGTAAGATAAAGCTTATTAGGTCTAACTAACAGGCAGTAAAAGGCTACTACAGGGTGAAATGCAACCAATGAGGGAAAGTCCACAAGAAGCACCAGTGAGTTAACCATACTTCCTGGCCAAATCACATGGTAGACTTGCTCAAGTGAACATCCATGCCCACCAAAACCCCATGGAAGGTGCAGATGATCAACCCCACCCAGCAAAATTCATTAGAGACACTTGTCAGTCAACAGTGCCATTCAGCATGTTCAGTCATGGCCAGGCAGATGAATTATTTAGTAGTAGCCAGCAACTGTAGCTTATTGGAGGGAGGAAGATTTATAGATTAAACTACATAGTAATGATGTCATTTGTTCCCTGTTCCAATGAATGACTAATACTTCAAGGAATTGCTTCCATAGCATATGAGGAATTGGGCAGCTTCTACATATAAGACTTTTTTTGCACAGTTCCAAGCTTTGTTCAGACTACCTTTATCCAGGCATTCAGTCTTTATCCATTTGCATGCACACTTGACAGGACAAGAGTCTTATGAATGGAAATGATACATTTCAGGGACGTGGTGGCAAAGATTCTACTTTGTCTCCAGGTTGACACTTAGACCTTTCATAGTTTCATACAAATTTCAGGATTGGGATTTTTTCTATTTTTGTGAAAAGTGTCATATTTTGATGAGGGTTACATTGAATATAAACATTACTTTGGCTACTATGTGTATTTTATATTGCTGATTCTTGTAATGAACATCATTGGTCTTTCTGTTGTGTGTGTGTATGTGTGTGTGTGCGTGTTTATGGTCTTAATTTTTTTCAATGGTCTCAGTTCTTATTGAAGAATATTTTCTGATTTGAATTTCTCTATAGCTTCATCGAGCTGTTTCTTTACTGCATTTTCTATCATTTCAGAAAGTTCAGTTGTGTGACTCCCACTGTCTTCCATTTCAGTGTCTCTTGGGTTTGTTCTCAGTGGGCTGGGGGACTGAGACTGCCTCTCAGTCTTTTGTTTTGTCATTTTCTTCTAGAACCTGTGTGGCCCTGTGTCCTGCAAGGCTGACTGGGTGTTCCCCTGGTGGGTCACTCTGTCACAGGACCAGGTAGAGCTGGATCCTGTGTGCAGCAAGTGAGGGCAGTCTCCCGGGTGTGTGGGTGGAGCCTCCACCTTCCCAGGTGGGGGCCGAGGCCTTCCAGTCCCAGGGAGCTAGGCAGTGTGTACCCCAGAGTGTGGCACCGCCCTGACCCTAAGTCTGGCTGCAATGTGTTCAGGGGTTCTGCTGTGCCAGGCCAGCCTGGGCGAGTCCCAGGCCTACAGTGCTGGGGCCTTGCTTCTGGCTGGGTGGGACCCGGGAGCTCTAGGAATGCAGCGCACACGCTGCTCCACTGAAGTATGGAGCTCGCACAGGCTCTGCACTCTGGTGGGGGGATCCCAGGCTCTCCAAGGCCCTGCAGTTATGCTGGGCAGTCCCTGATGAGCAGCTCTGGGGTCCTGGGCTGGGCTAGGCTGGGCTGAGTACCTCTGTGTCCTGCAAGACTGGCCAGGCATTCTTCTGTTGGGTTGCACTGAGCTGCAGGACCCGGTAGAGTTGGATCTTGTGCGCAGCAAGTCTATTGAAGAATATTTTCACATTATTCATTCAATATATTACTATGTATGATATATTTTGTAGGTATCATCAGTTGTATTGGATTTTTCATTTCTTTTTCTATTGTTCATTAATGATGTATGGAAACATTTATGAGTTTTGTAGGTTGTTTTGTATGTTGTAACTGTATTGAAATTAGGATTTTGCACACACTGGGCAAGTCCTTTACCATAAAGTTAAAATTTGTTTTTAATTTCTGAAAGATAATTTAGGGAATCTTTAGATTTTCCAATAGTTCATGTCATTTACAAAAATGGGTAATTTAAGTTCACTTTTTAAAAAATTTTATTTTAAAGAGCATAAAACAGAATAGAACCAATCAAATCAAACTAGTGTAAGAGATGCAAGACTTCAAAGCATTACAAAATCAACAATAGTTACCACAATGCCTTTTGACGTCTTCAAAATAGCTGCTAATAACTTCAAACATAGCAAAAATCAAACAGAACAGAATAGAATAGAAACAATAAAAACAAAACAGTGAATGCAATAAAGGGCTTCAAAACATGCCAATAGTAAATACAAAATTGCTACCATACTGTATCTTACTATCTTTGAAATAGCTGCCCCTGCCATTGGATTTGATATAATCAAACAAAACAAAAGAGAGTAAAACCCAACCCAACAAAACAATGGAAACAATGTAGGGCTTCCAAAACAAGACCATAAGGAATCAGCAATGGCTGCAACCCTCAGAAGGAGATCCTCCCTAGATGTCACACTGCATACCACTATCCCCTGAACCTATGATCAGACCAGTGGCCCTAGACCTGCAATGTTAGTGAAATAACAATTCCATTTCACCTCCGTAGCTTTCATCACAGCCTGTGTTTCTCTGGCAGAGGGGGTGGGGTGATTGGTACTTCTTATTTGCCAGCCCAAACACTGAGAGGGGTTGGGGTCTGTCAGTCCAGCGGTGGCCCAGGCATGGTGCTGTTTCCCAGACTGGGCTTGCTTGCTGGTGTGGCCTTGTTCTCTCTACCCCCAGTCCATGAATGGTGCTGACTCGTGGGGAGAGACTGGGGTCTGTCTGAGTTCACTTTTTCTCATTTAGATGTCTGTTTTCTTTCTTTTTCATAGTTGCTCCTATTTTTTATGCCAATTAATTTAATCACATTCCAGTTCAGAAAAGGCAGACACATAAAGACAAAGAGCTGGTGACAGGCATAGAAAACGACAGAAACAGAGGGATCTGGGGTCCCAATAGTTGCTCCTATTAAGACTGTCAGTACTATGCTGAAAATAGACATCTTTGTCTTGATCTATATCACAGATAAGGAATAATGTAATTTATTAATAAATTGTGTGTGTGTAATTATAGTTAATTATGTTTCATTTGTTAATGTGATAGATTATGTTTATTTTATAAATTGAAATATTCTCACATCTCTGGAATACATTCAAGTTGATCACAGTGTGGAATGTTTTTGATAAACTTGGATTATATTTGCTAATGCTATTTTACAGTTATATTCATTAAGATTATTACATATAGATTTCTTTCATTGGTTTTCTTTGATGGTTTTGGTACATAGGAGATGGTGATTTTCTAGAATAAGATTAGGAAAATTTCCTTGGTTTCAATATTTGGACAAATTGGCTGGAAATGATGTTAGTACTACTTTACTGTTTTGATAGAAATCTGCAGTGAAGTCATCCAAATATTTGTTCTTTGCTAGCATGAGATCTCAATCTTTATTCTTTATCAAATTTTGTATATGTTGACATAAGATATTTACACAGTGATCTGCTAAAGTTTTACTCCCCTTGAATATTCAGGGTATTTAATAATATTGCTGCCAAAGAATAAGCCAGGGTTTCAGCCTGTATGAATCAACTTTCCCTTTGCTGAGACACAATATCGGGATTGTTTAATTTAACTTATGGTCTCAGAGGATACAGTCCATGGTCAGTTGGCAACAAACCAGAAACACCATGGTGGAAGCACATGGTAGAGCCAAGCTGCTTTGTTCTCATCAGTTGGAATGCAATGCAAGAAAGGAGTGCTAGAAATGGAGAGGGCAGGGACTAGAGATGGACCCCAAGTTCATGCCTCTATACACCACCTACACATACCAAGCCTCTGGGGAGATTCCAAGACCAATCAAGTCATTCTTTCATTGACTTCACATTTATCAACAAACACATCTCCTTAAACAATATCCAATCTCAAAACAAAAACAGCAGCAAGTTCATAATTCCACTTACCATAATACAACTATCCTGTGTAAAACTAGATTGTGGTGATACTAATATTTTTATCTAACAAATTCCTTCCAAACATATACATTGTCTGATTTATCCCAGAGCTTCATTAATCAAATACCATTGAATAGAGGCCATGAGAGTTCCAACATGTGTCTCAGTTCATTTGACTAACAACTGTCTGCCAATATTGAAAATCAGTTTTAGCTTTCAAAACCTACATAACCCATTTGGTGATAATCTGTTAATTATGAACTTTTTATTATTACTTACTATGATTAGATACTGTTACTTAACATAATAATAAGAATTACCATTGACAGGGAAATATCATCTGACTAAACCAGTGCTTAATTATACTTAATTATTGCTTGATTTAGGAAAAAATTCACCATGCACTTAATTAGTTGCTGAGGAATATGAGGTTCAGAGAGGTATGGGCATTACCAAAATTTCCCAGCTTAGGAGCCAATATATGGGTAACGAAATGTCTAATAAATAACACATTCTTTCTATTTGTTCTATTGCCTATTATAATCTAGTACAAAAACTGTCCCTATCGAAGTTATTAGCACATAATGAAAATCTTCTAAATCATTCAGTGCAATAGGAAGAATCGTCGCATTTCCTGAGGGTCTAACATGGGACATCAGGAGACAGTACTATTTTCAAATGGGTTGAGATCTTTGGCTGACAATTAGGAAAAAAAATTGCTCACTTTATTTGGAGACCTAGGCATTGGCAACTTTATCATAAAGAAGCAAACGTTCAATTCAGTTTCCTTGAAGTGATGGACTTT
>RJWM01031210.1:0-22646 GCA_004363535.1 Dasyprocta punctata
CAGCCTTGCGCCTGCCAGGGCAGGCGCTTAAGCCACTGAGCCAAACTCCCGGCCCTGGTTTTTTGAGGCAGGGTCGCACTATGTAGCTCAGGTCAGCCTTGCGCCGCGTTGTAGCCCAAGCCGGCCTCGAACTCACAACGCTCCGCCTACCTCAGCCTCCCGAGTGCTGGGATTAAAGGCGTGCGCCACCACGCCCGGCAAGAAATTTAATTTTTATATGATTCAAATTGCCTGTTTTTCTTTTATTGGCCATGCTTTTAGTGCCATATACAGGAAATGATTACCAAATCCAATGTTATAATGCTTTCCCCAACATTTTTTTCCAATAACGTTATAGTTTTAGCTTTTACATTCAGATATTTATCACTTTGAACTAAATTTGTCCACTGTGCAAAGGGGTCAATTTTGTCATGCTGCATGTGACTGTGCAGTTTGTTGAAAAGACTGTCTTTCCCTTATTGAGGGTTCTTGGCACTCTGAAAAATCACAGAGTCGTGTGTGTGAGGATTTTCCGCAGGATGTCTATCGTATTCCCCCAGTCTATGTTGCCTTTATGCTAGAACCACATGCTTTTGATTATTGTAGCTCTGTAGTTAAATTTTAGGGTGGTTTGGTTTGGTTTGGTTTGGTTTTACGAGACAGGGTCTCATTCTGTAGTACAGGTTGCCTTGAACTCACCATGTAGCCTAGGCTGGCCTTGGACTCTCAGAGATCCTCCAGCCTCTGCTTCCCGGGTGCAAGTCCAGGGATCACAGGCGTGCGCCACCATGCCTGGCCTGTAGTTAAATTTTAATCAGGAAGGGGAAGTCTTCCAACTTGCATTGTTTCAAGATTATTCTGGCTATTATTCAGAGCCCCTTGAGATTCCATATGAATTATAGGACAGATTTCTCTATTTTCAACTGTTAAAAGCACTGGAATTTCAATAAAGACTGAATCGAATCTGTAGTGTTTATCTTAACAATGTTGAGTCTTTTACCCCATGAACCCAGGAAGTCTTCTTTTTGACTTGTGTCTTCTTAATTTTTTTCAGCAATATTTCATGGGTTTCAGTACACACATCTTTCCCCTCCTTGGTGAATTTTATTCATACATACTTCACTCTTTTGATGCTGTCACAAATTGAATTATTTTCAGAATTTCTTTTTTGGAATGTGCATGGTAAGGATATAAAAACTTAAGTGGATTTTGTGTGTTGACCTCATTTCCCGCAGCCTCGCCAAATTCACTCATTACTTCTAACAGTTTTGCGTGGGTTCTTTAAGGATTTTCTACATATAAGACTGTGTCATCAGTAAACAGACAATATTTGACTTCTAACTTGGCTGTCTTTTGTTTCTTTCTCTTTGCTGACTGCCACGGCCAGGACTTGTAGTACCACGTTTAACACCAGTGGTGAAAGTGCCTTTTTCTCCATCTTGGAAGAGTTTTCAGTGTTTCCTTGCTGAAGACGACGTTAGCTGTGCCTTTCACCTACGGGCTTTGGACACTGAGAGTCTCCTCTGTTCTTAATTTACTGAATTTTTTTTTATCGTGGCAGCAGCGCCTTGATGATTGCAAAATGTTTCTTCCGCATCTGTCCAGATGACCATGTTGATTTTTCTTCACTCTGTCAATAAGCTTTACTGTTTCCGTTTATTCGCATACATTTTGACTATTGAGTCAATCAACCTCCCTTGCGCCCTCTGGGAGAGAAGCACGTTTCCTCCTGTCTCACTCTCACCTGCAGGTTCCCGCCCTCAGGGGTCTCCACCCCGCCCCCAGGCCCAGCCTGCTTTTGGATTTTGTCACTCTTGCCCCCTGAGGCTGTCAAACTGTAAATTCAGCTCTGCTAGAAGCAGAACAAAGGAGTGACTCCTTCAGTGTTTTTAAATTATCTCATTTCCTCGGGTGTGGTGGTACAGGCCTGCAATCGCAACACTTGGGAGGCTGAGGCAGGAGGATTGTTTCAAGTTTGAGACCAGCCTGGGTTACAAAGTGAGCCCAAGGCCAGCCTGAACTGCATAGTGAGATCTTGTCTCAAACAAACAAACAACAGCAAAAAAAGTTATCACATTTCCTTAGATTTTGGAAAGAATCAGATCTTTTATGCTTGCCAGACTTTTCGGTGCATATTTTCCCTAACTCCTGGGGTTATTTTCATCTGCTGGCAGGTGCAGCTGCCGTAGGTGCCGCCTCGCAAAAAGGGTGTTCAGTCTCTGGTTCACTCTAGAAGCCAGCCATCAGAACGTCGCTGCCACGGGACTAGTTCGTGTTCTCTTTGCTATTGTTGACTTTATGCCTTTTCCTTGTATTATTTTAGTGGCGTCTCAGTGGGGTTTGAAAATAAACAGGAGTGCTGAATCTTCCTTAAACTGTGGTGCCTTCGCTCTTCTGCCCGTGGAAACCTCCACTGACCTCCCGAACCTCCCCCATTTAGCATTTGACCCCCTTAACTCCTCCCTCTTTCCTGATCTCTCATCCCTCCCTGCTTACACCCCAGCACCCTCCCTCACCTCCTCTCTGGCCACTGGTTTGAACTTGGTTATGCCGTCCACAGGCATTTCCAGCCCCAGGACTTTGTAATCGCATGCTCTGAAGTCTCCTTCTCCACCAAGAAGCACCCCATGTTGCTGGCTGAACTTGGACTTTTGACTCGAGCCCTGTTCCTCGTGGGACTGTGGATTTAAGCCCAAGTAGTTAGTGGCCTTCCCTGGGGCTATGTCAGGAAGAGGTTTAACAAAAGAATCCCAATCTCTGTCCTCCTTGAAGCACAGTGGGAAAGTCTGCTTGGCACAGGTATATTAAGAGGGCCAGCTTGAAAATCAATCACTGAATGATGTATCTGCAGTAGTCTGTAAGAAGATGTGAATGATGTATCCGCAGTAGTCTGTAAGAAGTCTGGGGTTTTCCCTTCTATAATTTAGTCTTTTATATGTGATTCAAAGCCTTTTGTAATTCAGTCTCTCATGTGCGCTCCACAATCAAATCCTCATGAAGCCTTGATGGCGAGGAGAGGGAAACGGCCTTTTATCTTCCTGATGAGTAGTCGGAAGCTCCTAGATACACTGAGATTTTTCACTACTTGGATTTTCTCCCATGATATGATTACTGGGGAAAGGTAAACATCAAGGTTTTGCTCAAATGGGAGCAAAGACATCTTTTTCATCTCTGGTAACAGATTTGTAGCACATTCCATTTGGTTTAAATCAGATTTCCAGCCAGCACCGTCCAATAGAACTTCCTGTCATGACAGAAGTGGCCCCTGAACATTGAAATGTGAGCACTACAACCGGAGAAGTGATGTTTTAATTGTATTTAATTATTAATTATTTGATTCAAAGTTAGAAGGCTGACCTGAGGAGGCTTGACCTGCTTTCCTTTACTAGGCCACCCTCTCCCCTGACTCAGTTTCCCCTCCCAGCTCCTTAGCATCAGCTATGAGTGGCTGCTGGCTACCGTTGTGGCTTGCACCATTCTAGGAAACAGCCGTTAGCAGTCTCTTCCATACCATCTTGGAGTCGGTGCGTGTGAGTGGCGTGGAGAATTCTGGGAGCCTTCTTTACCTAAACACTGCCCCTTCTTTCTGCCACCCAGAGAAGGGTTCTGGAAGTTACCTCTAAACGACAAGGGCCAGGGGCCAGCAAGGAAGACAGGGCCTGGAGCCAGGCTGTGCAGCAGGGACCGAGAGCAGGAGCAGGCAGGACAATACGGTGGCTTTCTTAAGAGGCGCCCGAAAGGGAGGAAGGGAAGAGGCTGGCTAGGAGTTGGGGGGCACCGACCAACTGGAAGTTCTGGGGGCACTACGACAGGAGAAGGAGGCAGGGCTCCTTCCCATGGGAACTGAGACGTCTATGGGGGGATGGGGACTGAGCAAGGGGACCCCAACCTACAGTGCCTAAAAGCCCAAAGGGGCCACGGCGGGCGGGTGTCAGGGGTCGGGGAAGTTGCACTTGAGGCCCTCAGCTCTTGAGAGGAGCACAGTCCCACAGCTCTGGGCAACAGCAGGTAGGTGCCCAGGGCGCAGTTGCCTTGATGGGAGGCCAAGAAGGGGGCAAAGGCCCGTGCCTCTGACAGGACGAGGGGAGGTGGGGTGATGTGAGGAGCCCGGAGCGGCAGGGGAAGCGGGAGGGATTGCACGGGGAAGAAGTTCTGAAAGGAAGGGTCCTGGTAGAGGAAGCAGGCCATTCTGACTCAGAGCAGCCTTCTAGAAAGTTCCTGGGCAGACCTACTCCAGCTCTGAAGCCTGTGTACTTCGACTGCATCCTGACTCTTACTGTGGAAGGGACAGGTCAGCTAGGACATGTTCCTTAGTCCTCGGTGCTTCTGTCCCCAGCTGGAAAGAGAGAGTAACGCCAGCCCCTCCCCTGTGGGGTTGGCATAGTGACTCAAGCAAATCATCTCTGGGAAGCTCTGCAAACTAAGTCGGCTGGCAGTAAATGTCACCTGTTCTAACCAAGTGCAAGGGACAGATAGCATGGCCCCCCGCCAGCAGCACCGTAAGGTACCCCACAAGCTGCCACGTCAGGACGTGCACCTGGCCTCCAACCTGGGCATTGGCCATGACGGAAGTTATGGGCATGTGTCACTGGCCAAATCGACCAAGGTACGTACAGTGCTTGTAAGAGGAAGAGACACCGGACCTATCTCTCTCCCCTCCCCCATGCACAGAGGACGTGGTGAAAACGTGGCTGTCTCTAAGCACGAAGGAAGCCTCCGCCCTCACCAGACACTTCTCCTGCTGCCATCACCACCGCGGACCTTCTGGCCTCCAGAACCAAAAGAGAAAGTAAGCTGCTCTTACACAGACCAACCAGACATTGCCTTTCATCACCGCAGCCTGCTCTGGCTACCACAGCTGGTGTCCCCCGGAATCCATGCCTACCTGGAAAGCAGGCCTTTGCAGCTATAACCGGTTATATTCAGGTGAGGTCATAGCAGATTAGGTTAGACACAGTGCCACACAGAGGAGTGTCTTAGTTGCTTTCCTTGGCACTGAGATGTGATGGGTACTGGACACCCAGAAATGAAGGAAGGAGGGGTTCATTTTGGCTCAGGGTTTGGAGAGCTTCAGTCCATAGTCAGCTGGCTCCAAGGCAGGGGGCGTGGCAGACAGGAAGCAGAGTCAGAGGAGGAGCTGGGAAGAGTCCTTCCGGGTCACACCCCTCCCCCCAGAGGCCACCCCTTCCCACCAAGGCCCCCTCATACCAGTGGGCCAGCTGGAAGCCCCAAGATCCAATGGCCCCCCCAAAGGGCCTGCCTAGGAGCACATCCAGATCTAAAGCATAATACAGGGACAGGGACCCGGGAGAAGGAGACGGGGATCCAAGGCTTGTGGCTGCCCCGGAAGTAAGCGAGGACTGAAGCCAGCCAGGGGCCTCTCCAGGGGCTTCAGAGGGGGCGTGCCCCTGCCAGCGCAATGCCAGACTTGTGGCCTCCTAAACAGGAAAAGAGCAAATTCCTGTTGTTTTAAATCACCCAGTTTGTGCTCATGGATTACAACAGCCAGAGGAAGCGAAAACAGTGTAGAGACCTCAGCTCTTTCTCTTCGTTCTCCTCACTCCCTCCCTCGCCACTGCTTCTCTGGTTAAAACTGTCTTTCTTCCTCCCTCCCTCCCTTCCTTCCTTCCTTCCTTCTTCTTTCTTCCTGCCTTTCTGTCTTTTTTGCATTTTTTTATTTAAAAATTTGATTCGCCCATGCTGCAGTACATGTTCACATTCCCTGTGTGGCCTCGGTTCATGCACGTAACCCATCTTAGTCCCTTTATCCTCCCCTTTCCCTTGCCTGCCTCCTCCTCCCTCTGTCTCCCTACTTCCTATTATCTATCTTATTTTTGTCTTATTTATAATTTGGGTTTCTTATACAAGGGGAACCATGCAATAGTTAATCTTGTGTATCTGATTTACTTAATGGTCTCAAGATGCATCCATTTTCCTATAAACGACTCGTCTGTCCTTTATGGCAGACCAGAATTCCATTGTGTGTAAGCACCTCATTTTCTTTATCCATTCCTCTGCTGATGGAGCTCCATTTTTCAAAATTTGACAAGCATTTATTCAAATAAAAGGATAAAATGGAAGCACTCTAACCAAGATCCCCTTTAAGTCTAAAGTCACACACAATAATTCTAATCAGAGGCTATGCCAAGACTCTTTTCTTTTACCCAACAATTTTTAAATGTTCAACATGATTTAAAAAGAAAAAAAAAAGCAAAAGAGATGTGATGGCACATGCCTGTAATCCAACACTCGGGAGACTGAGGCAGGAGTTTGAGGTCAGCCTGGGCTACATAGTGAGTTCAAGGTCAGTCTGAACTGCATTGTCTCAAAAACACCAAACAAACAAACAAACAAACAAACCTATGTGCTGCCACTGCCCTTGGTTGTCCGGGAGAAAGGTAGGGCTCCATGGACGACAGCCTCTGGAGCCACATTCTGTGAAGTCAAATACTGGCTCTAACACCATCGCACAGCGATCCTCGCACAGCTGTATTTATAGCAGCGCAGCTCCTGGAAGCTGAATCTTGGCAGCAGCCTCTATGCCCAGCAGCAGATGCATGGATAAAGCGAGCACGGCATTTATACACAGCGGAGTACTGCTCTGCCATAAAGAAGGAAAAACTGGAGTCATTTGTGGGAAAATGGAAGCACCTTGAGACCATAATGCTAAGTGAAATAAATCAGACACATGAGTTTAAATATCACAGTTTCTCGTGTAAGAGAAATACAAAGAGCAAACTAAAAGATCCCAGGAAGTAGGGAGATAGATCTTTCTCAAAAGGGAAGGGAATCCAGAGATGAGGGAGGGGAGGGGAGGGGAGGAGGGGAGGGAGAGGAGGGGAAGGGGATGAAATAGGAATGAAGACTGAAGGCGTGCCGCGCACACGCCCCGCTCGCCTGATGTGCGGAACCGTCACGCAAGGCAGACGGACCGATGGCAGCGAGCCCTGGCTCTGCCTGCTCCTCCGAGCTGCACTGTGCAAATGACCTAACAGTCTCCACAGCGTCGTGTGCTTTAAACCGTGGCTTGGTGCTCTTCCTAGCTTTGGCTCAATTTCTGCCAGTATTGGCTCTGACTATGTTTCGTGGTTGTTTACAAGTGGCAAGGTGACAACTGTCGTGGAGTCCCCTCTTTCCTGAATGACTTTCAGGCATCACAAGGGCATCCCACGTCCACAGGACAAGGAAACCCAATCGCAGCTTCACACACTTGCTGCGAAGTTCACAGCGCCCACTCGGTTCCTCAGTTAATTTGTAGCCAGGCCATCCGGGTTCCATCAATAGGTCAGGACAAGAATACGGTTGCTGTTGTAGAGTGTTATTATCATTCCAGTGCCAGTTCCAATAGCTGGAGCTAGCTAAGCCATCTGTCAACTTTAAAATACCTGAACAGCTGGCTGTGATGGTACACACCTGTCAGCCCAGTACCCAGGAGGCTGAGGCAGGAGGATCGCCCCAACTTCAAGGCCAACCTGGGCTACACGGTGAGTTCAAGACCAGCATGAACCACACAGTGAGGAGCCGTCTCAATAAAGAATAAAAAAAAAAAGCAAATAAAATACCTGAACACAGACCCTTGATGAGTCAGCAAAACCAGCTTCTTGGTGTGGGGTGCACAGGTGGGCATGGCTCCCTATACCAGACCAGGGAAAATGTGAATCTTCTGGAAGCTGCCACGGTCCCATGTCACAGAGTGCAACTGTCATTACCAAAAGCCTTGGAGCTTCCCTTTCGACCCCAGACATTGTGGGGGTCCAAAGGGTAATGTGCTGGGCATGGTGCTGCATGCCTGTGATTCCAGCACTCAGGAGGCTGAGGCAGGAGGATCACTGTGAGCGCCAGGCCGGGCTGAACTAAGAGTGAGACCCTCTCAAAAAACAAGACAAAACAAAAAAAGAATGTCAAGTGATTAGGTAGAGCCCGCAGAGCTGTGTTAAGGGCATGAGCACCCCAACTTCCCAGTCCTTCATGATACACACACACACAGCTCAAACAGAATTTGCTTAAATTTTCTACCCACAAATGAACTGGAGGAACAAGAAGAAAACACACGGATGGGATGAAGCCTCCCAGGGAAGCGGGGGACCCAGCAACTGCCTTCATTGTGTGAGGGCCCCCCAAAGCCATCTGAATTCCAGACACCCGCTAAGGAAGGCTGAGCGGCCCCCCTGCCTGCCTCCCGGCGCTTTAATCACCGACCAACCCCCACGCTCCCCCCAGAGCCTCAAATGAGCGCAGCCTTCCGCAGGTGAAGCCCCCGGGCCGCAGGGCCCCGCGGGGGCGGTGAGCAGCGAGCAGCAGCTCTGACTTGGAAATGAACTGATTTGAAAGTCTTATGAAACGCCGCTGTGCTCCTTAGACACCGACTGACTCATCGGCGCTGACGAATATAATGACAGTCACGACTGGCAGGGCTGTGTCACTTGTGCTGGCCACAAGGGAGGGGACCTTTGGGGAAAGACTCCCTGTGGGCCGTTGGAGATCTATTCGCCCCACCTGTTGGTGTTGTCCCCAGATACCGTTTTTGGGCTCCTAACAGGGTTTTTTTTTGGGGGGGGGCGGTTGTTGTTGTTGTTTTCCTCGTTCAATGTGCCTGTGTTTATTTTATTTTAAAGCGATTAAAAGAAAGCAAAACAACAAAAGCCATATAGCATTTCAAAACAAGATGGTAAGAAATTAACAATGGTCACTATATTGCGTATTGTTGTCTTCGAAACAGTTGCTCGGATTACCAGATACGGACGTGCAAAACAGATCAGTCAGTATAAGCCCGTTTCTCTTCATCAGCTAGCAGAGTTAGTAGTACAATTACCTTAGCTATCTTGTATATATATGTATTTTTCCCCCTTCCTTCTTTTCTCTTTTTCCCAGCCCGGTTTTTTTTTTTTTCCTTAGTGCATACTCGCAGCACATGAAGCTTGCATCCATTTAGGGACTGGGTACACGAACTTAACACAGCTTGATTCTTTTTATTCCCTTTGCCCATTTTCATTTTTATTGCTGCTATTATTATTATTATTTCTAGTTCCTATTACGACCAGGATGTCGGGATTCATTGTGGGTACCCGGTACCTGGAGCCCACACACCCTACATCTTTTTCCTTCCCCTTCCCCTCCCCCCCACACCTGGCCCTCGACCTCCCTGAAGGGGACACGGGGGACCTTTGCGGGGAAATGGGCCCACTCGGAAGAGAGTGTGTCTGGCGCTGGCACAAGGCACAGCGTGAGGCAGGGGCGAAACAAAGGCCCGGGGTCGACGCGGTCTCCCCGGGGATCGCAGGTGCAGGCGGGGCGCGTGGGCCGCGCTGTCCCCGGAACAATGCGTCCCCGCCGCTTCGGCAGGGCTGCGCTCCGGGCCCCTGCGTCAGCGCTTCAAGTGTGGCTGCGAAGGTTCTCGAGGGAGCCGGCGAGCGGCCGAACCGCGTCACACCTGACAGCATGCAAGCCGCCCACGGCTCCCCGAGCACCCCCGAGGCGGCAGTGGAAAATCACTGAGCCGAGGAGCCGTGGTGAGACCACAGCACCCCTAGCGTGCAGCAGGCCCTTAGCAGAGCCGCGGGGAGAGCTGGCACCCGCAAAGCCCTGGTGGCCAGCCAGCCCGCCACAGGTCGCCCAGGATGCGACAGCAAGGGCTTGGTGGTGCGTAGGGGAACCGGGAGACCTCGGGGCAGAAATGGGAACTCTGGAATTCAAGTGCTGGCTCCGCCACTAACCAGCTCCGCGATCCGATGCCGGTATTTGCTCTAATAAGGCAGCACTGCTTTCTAGCACTAATGCAGACCCCTTAGGCCCAATTAGGGCGACTCCTTGCCTAGAGGCCCAGTGGCCGCCCCAGCTCCCCTCTGGCCCCTGCTGAGCGTGCGGGCGCCGGCATACACACCCGCCTCGCTCTGCAAATAAGCAGGCCGAGATGCAGCCCGGCACGGCCTGCGCCCGCAGTGCGCCCCAGCTCCCCGAGCAGTCACTGGGATCCGTTTCTCTGTCCCTAACCATGAAGACGGGCCTAAAGCGCAAGAGGAGGGCAGCCAGCTGGGCCTCCTGCCCCACTGACCCCTGGCCAGAGAGGGACAGGTGGCCACAGGAGCCAGGCTGAGTTGTCAGAGTGGGTACAGGAGGTCGGAGGCATCTAGCCAAGGAAGGGGGATGTTCGATGCCTGGGAGGTGGGAGTCAGGCCGCCTAGGTTCCCGCGGCAGTGCAAGACTGGCCGCCCCCTTCCCAGAAACTAGGGTCTGGCCAGGCTCAATCTCAGATCCAGCAGGTGCGCAAGAGCGCTTCTTTCTCGGTGCAGGAGCGCCCTCTAGTGTCCACCTGAGACGTTGGCATGCAAAGCGCGCAACAAAAGCCGGGGGAAGGTCTGCTTGCTAGCTTGCCTCGATTGCTCTCAAATTCTCCTTCCGAAGCATGGCTAAACGCAAGCGAGGAAACTCAACTGATCAAGAGTTGGATTTCTGTGTTTCCGAGGATTCCGGCCAGGGTCTGAGTCTGTTGCCTCTATAAACGGGACCAACAGCATAGACAAAAATCTTTGCCCTAGATTAAAAAAAAAAAAACCTCTTTAATGCAGACTCATTAGCATTTATTTTAATAAATGTGCATATATTAGAGACGGCTTGAGCTGAGAAGTATCCATTTGGGATATAATGGTCTGATTTTCCTTTTGGCAGCACAGATTAATTATATTTTCCAGAAATGACTAACCATTTTAATAAAGTGCTGTTCAAAGCTCACCCCTAAATTTGCTGTAAAAAAAATCAAATGAATGTTTTGGGCTCGAACACACAAATTCTGGCGGTAGTCTTTGCTGTTACAGACAGGACTAGATGCTTACATAAGGGTAAGCATTAATAGTTTTAGGTTTTGGAAATGTTATTCTTGGAAATATTGCTGTTCTTCGAGGTATGAAAGGATGTAGGCACGTTTGTGTGTGTGTGTATGTATGTGTGTGTGGTGTCTTGTTTTTCACTGATTTTTTATTCTAGATTACATGGGTTTCATGTTCACAGATTCAACCAATAGCAGATGAAAAATATTCCCCCCAAATTGCCCCTGTACTGTTTCTCATTATTACTCCCTAAACAACAGTGTGAGAACATCTGTAAGAGACTTGAAGTGCGCAGAAGGATCTTGAGCAGCCAGAGATTCGGGTGACCATGGGGGAGTGGTGGAACCAATCACCCTCAGATACAGCCCCCAGGAGTCAACCGTTCTTTTTATTTTTTATTTTTTATTTTGAGGCAGGGTTGCTAAGTTGCCCAGGCCAGACTCAAACTTGAGATCCTTCCACCTCAGCCTCCCAGACTACTAGGGTTAGACCGTGTGCCAACTCCACCATATTTTTTTAAGAAAATAATTTACACTTGTTCCAGAAAGTTGGGAAAACATACAAACATAAAACTCCTGGCCTTGAAGAAGCAACAATCTGGAATCATCTATCTATCATAAATAACTAGAAGTTTGACAAAATACTGTATATCAGACAACTAATTTTAAGCATTAGACAGGAAGAAAATAAAATCCAGACCCTCAAAAATATCATATTTACTCTAGAATGTACTAATAAAATCTGATTAAAAAAAGTTTTTTTTTAATTTTTTTGCGGCACCAGGAATTGAACTCACAACCTCGTGCCTGCCTCACAGGCGCTTAAGGCACTGAGCCAAACTCCCGGCCCTGGTTTTTTGAGGCAGGGTCGCACTATGTAGCTCAGGCCGGCCTTGCGCTCGTGTTGTGGCCCAAGCTGGCCTCGAACTCACAACGCTCCTCCTACCTCAGCCTCCCAAGTGCTGGGATTAAAGGTGTGATTAAAAATTTAAAATATCGTATTTACAAAGTGCAGGATCCAGTGGGAAAAAAAATCACGAGCTGCATCCAGTAAATCCAAGGCATAAGCAGCAGAAAAATCAGAGCACAGCAATGAACACAGAAACCACAAAGCCATGGGGAAGTACTGGACTTTGACATCAATGCAGCTTCTCTGACTCAGATGTGGAAAATGTGGAAAGTCACCAGGGATATAAAAAAAGAAACAAATGTAACCGATAATACAGAAAAATAAACCGGAAATAAAAATTTCACTGGCTAGGAAAAAGTCAATTAGAGACTACAGAAGAAAACATAACAGAACACACAAACAATAAAATCTACTCAAAAGGAAGTACAGAGAAAAAAATTAAAATGATAGTTTCCATGACCCCGGGGATGTTAGCAAGCAGCTGAACATATTTGTATTGGAGATTTGCAGATCTAAAAGCACAACAAACTCCAAGAAGACAAAACACGAAAGAGCCCACAAGGCTGATCAAAACAGAATCGCTGTATGTTTCTCATAAAGAGCAAACCACTTTATTTACACGTCACAGTTAACTCAGTTTGGGTCCTCAGCCTAAATGTGATAGCTAAAATTTCTAGAGTAAAACGCAGAAAATGATGGTGATGTTTAGGTGGCTAGAGCATATTTTAGATAGAAAATAAAAAGCACGAATCAAATAAATGTGAACTGGGCTTTGTCGATACTTAAAAACTGCTGCTTTTTGAAGATCTCCGTGGGGCAGAGAGAGAAAGGAAGCCACTGAGTGGGAAGAAACATTCATCACGTCTGGAGACCCTCTGTCTGAGGACAAGAATACAGAACGACTGCTATGACTCAACAAACAGAATACAAACAACTAAATTTTTAAATGGGGGAAAGTTTTGAACAGATGCAGAAGATATGCAAATGTCCAATTAGCACATGAAAATATGTTCCACAATGAGTCATCAAATAAATCCAAATTGAAACCAGGTGTTGTGGCGCATACCTTTAATTCCACCACTCGGGAGGCCCTGTTTCAAAAACAATTTTTTTGAATTGAGCCCCAAAGAGATATCATGACTCAGCCACCAGAAGAGATGCCAGGAATACTAAGTTTTGGCCAGAATACAGAACAATGGAACTTGTACACATTGCTGGTGGGAAAGTGAAACAGTGCTACCACATTGCAAAGCATGCTGGTAGTTTCTTTCAACTTCATTGCAAAGCATGCTGGTAGTTTCTTCCAAGAGCAAACCATTCACCTGCCATAATGTTCAGCACTTGTAATTTCTGTTCCGGTTTGTTTTCTGTTTTTTGAGACAGGATCTCTGTCTATAGTCCAGGCTGGCTTTGAACTCACTATGTAGACCAGGTTCACCTCAAACTCACAGTGATTCTCCTGCCTCAGCCTCCCAAATGCTGGGATTACAGGTGTGCCACACCATGCCTGGCCAGCAGTTGTAGTTTCATTGATTCCCAGAGACATGAAAACATGTCCACATGAACACGTTACACAGTTTTCAGAGCAGCTTATCCATGAGGATCCAAAACTGGAAACAATCAAATGCTCACCAACTGTAAAAGGAAGGAAAGTAACACAAACCCCTTTTGTTGCGTCAGGGGTAAAGTCCTACAGAAAGAGGATTACTGTATGATTATGGTTGTTTGAAATTTTAGAAAGGGAAAAAAATAGATACGTTGAGGAAAAATCAGAGCACTGGCTTCTTTGGTGGGATAAAAGGATTTACAGCAGGGTGTTGTGGCACATACCTGTAGTCCCAGCACTCAGGAGGCTGAGGCAGGAGGATCACTGCAAGTTTGAGACTGGCCAGGACTACACAGTGAGTTCAAGGCTAGCCTGAACTGCATAGCAAGACCTTGTCTAAAAAAAAAGGAGAAAGAAAGGATTTACTTGGAAGAATACTGAGGAAACTGGCGGGGGTGGAAATATTATATATTCATTTAATGCCAACTATATAGGTGCATGCATTTGTCAAAACTGAGAGAAATATCGTTAAGATCACAGGCCAGGGCAGGATTTCTGGTGAAGGTGCAAAAAATGCCAGCCACAAAAATTATGATTAAAAATGTAAAACTTTTCCATGAAAAATACTGTTTTAAGTTAAAAGCCCAGCTACATGGAAGGAACATAAGATTCCCAATGTATACTGCATTTAAATTTTTGGCGTCCATGGTTTAACATATCTTGTACAGAGAAGACAGGAAAGGACAAATCACTCAACCGAAGCATGGGCAGTGGCGATGAAAACAAAATTCATGAAAGAACAAACGTGAAGGATAAGAATTATAAGACAGGCCAACTTACTTGTAGTCAGAGAAAGGCAAATGAGAACCATGAAATACCTCTTTACACCTACCAGACTGGCAAAAATATTTATAGCCTGGTGTCAGTGCTGAAGTTTGTGGGGGAAGTGGGAACCTTTAAACTGTGGCAGCAGGAATCTAAATTTGTAAAACCTTTCAGAGAAGGATGTGGCCATGTTGATTCAGCAAATGCGAAGATTTATATCCTCTATCCCAACGATTCTGCTTCTAAGGAAATGACTGAGAAGAACTCTTCCACAAGTCATCTGGTTGGCATTTGTAAGGGTTTTTCCTGAGGCATTGTTCATGATGGCAAAATGATGGAGACAAGCCAAGCATGGTGGCACACACCTGTCATCCCAGCACTCAGGAGGCTGAGGCAGGAGGATCACCTCGAGTTCAAGGCCAGGCTGGGCTACAGAGTGAGTTCAAGTTCAGCCTGAACTACACAGTGAGACCCTGGTCCCCAAAAAACCAAAACAAAGCGGGGTTGAGGATTTAGCTCAGTGGCATAAGCGCCTGCCTGGCAGGCGCAAGGTTGTGAGTCTGATACCTGGTACCAAAAAATAAAAAATAAAAATGGTTGAAGCAACAGAAACTTCCATAAAGAAAAAAGGTTTATCTTCCCAGCTTTTTCTTTATTTTTTATTTCGAGGCAGGATTGAAGACCTAGCTGGGCAACTAAGCCATTAAATTGCCCATTCTGAGCTTGAATTTGCAATCCTCCTGCCTCAGCCTCCTACTGCGCTGGAGTTACAGTCATCTTCCACTGCACCCAGCTTGTAACTATTTTAGAATAAACACTTTTTTTAATTAGGAAA
Source organism: Dasyprocta punctata (assembly GCA_004363535.1). Lineage (NCBI taxonomy): Eukaryota > Metazoa > Chordata > Mammalia > Rodentia > Dasyproctidae > Dasyprocta > Dasyprocta punctata. Next base: position 14,918 of record RJWM01031210.1, read on the forward strand.
GACAGGAAAAACCGGTGGCTGGGTAAAAGCATGTGGGACACTTCTGTAATAATTGATTATTAAAAACAGCCCAAATATCCATCGACCGGAGAATGGATACTTAAAATCGTGGCAATCTTACCATAGAACACTGCACCACAATGGAAATGAGCTACAAATAAATATAACACTGTGAATTAAAATGTTGAATAAAAGACATCATATATACATATATATGTACACAAAATTAATTTATAGTGTTAGAAGTCTGGATAGCATTTACCCTTGGAAAGGAGAGGTAGTATTTGGGAAGTGGATTCTGGAATGTTGACCTGGATACAGGTTGGTTTTTTATTTTGTTTTTTGGGGGTTTTGTTTTGTTTTGTTTCGTTTTGTTGAGACAGGATCTCACTATGCAGTTCAGGCTGCCCTTTGTGGCTCAGGCTGGCCTTGAACTCATGGTGATCCTCCTGCCTCAGCCTCTCAATTGCTGGGATTATAGGCATGTGCCAACCACACCTGGTTGGCCTGGATATGGGTTTTACAAGTGTGTCTATTTTGAGGTAATTTGCAACATTTCTATATGTTTTGCTTTTTGTATTCTTATTTTAGAATTTGTATTAGTGCATGTATGCAGTACATAATAATTCCATTCCTCACGGGGCACTGGTACATGGACACTCCCTCTCCTCCCCCTCCCTCCATCTCTTTGCCCCCTTCCCATTTGCGGAAGACTCTATCTCCCAATTTCCTATTATCTATCTTTTATTTTACTCTTTAAATTATTCATATTTGGGGTTTCTCATATAAGATAAATCATGAGATATTTAACCTTGTGTGACTCATTTATTGCATTTAACATTATGGTCTCAAGGTGCATCTATTTTCCTACAAATGACTCAAGTTTATCCTTCTTTATAGCACAGTAGTACTTCAATGTGCATAAATCCTACCTTTTCTTTCTTTCTTTCTTTCTTTCTTTCTTTCTTTCTTTCTTTCTTTCTTTCTTTTTGGTACTGGGGATTAAACTCACAGCCTCACACCTGTCAGGCAGGTGCTTACACTACTGAGCTAAATCCTCAGCCTTATGCAGTTCAGGCTGGCCTTGAACTCACTTTGTAGACCAGGCTGGTCTCAAACTTGCAAGGATCCTCCTGCCTCAGCCTCCTGAGTGCTGGGATTAAAGGCGTGCACCACCACGTTCAGCTAACCCTAGCTTTTCTTTATCCATTCATCCGTTGATGGGCATACATGCCACTTCTGAAATTTAGCTATTATGTGTACATATTTATGCGCTACAGTGTGGTAATTCAGACTAGCATTTCTAGCTCCTTAATCACTTTTCCTTCTCTTTGTAGTTGTTGGAGACATTCAAACTCCGACCTTCTAGTTCTTTTATTCTTCTAGAAAAAGAACATACAAAATATATTATATGCCTAAGATCAGAAAGTACTCAATCCCTCCCTTCTAGTTCTTTATAACATATATAATACATTGCTGTGTAAGAGCTGCTGTTCCATGCCGTGGAACCTTAGAGTTTAATCCTCCTATCTTGTTGTGCTTTGGCAGTTGCAATTGGACTTCCTTCTATCCCCCCTTTTCCCTACCCTTCCTGGCCACTAATGACTTCTATTCCACTTTCTACTGCTGCGAAATCATCTCTAAGTTTACCATGTGAGTTTTGCTTTAACTGAAACGTTTAAAAATGTGGATTCCTAGTCAATAAGTGAGTAGTCTAGTCTCTCTGTTTCTGATCAATTCTGCGGGTGTCTTGGTCGCTTTTCTCACCACTGGAACACAATACTCAGCACTGCAGAGTGCAGGAGGAAAGGTTTATTTTGGCTCGTGTTTCAGTCCACGCTCAGCCGGCTGCCAGGCAGGACCACGTGGAAGAGGGGCCTGGCAGAGGAGAGCTGCTCATGGCATGGCAGACAGCAAGCAGCGAGAGTGATCAAGGAGGAAGGAGGGCGATAGACCCTCCCAGGCCACGCCCCCAGTGACCCACCTCCTCCCACCAGGTTCCAACTCTTAACATCACACTCAGTTATAAACTCATTGGTAGACTAATCCACTGATGAGTAGCACAGTCCCCGTGATCCAATCTAATCACCTCGCCAAAGTCCCACCTATGAGTGCATGAGGCTTTGGGGGGACATCTAGATATAAACCATAATGACAGGTTAACAGCAGAGCCTGAGAGCTTGTGCAGATGTACCCATCCTTCGAATCTCCTCCATGCAATCAATGGAAACTGGCTCTTGTCTAATAAAGCAGAAAAACACTTCAGTAAAAGAATGTTTGGTAGGTCGTTAAGTCACTGGGGGCATGAAGAGCTGACACACCCAACACATCAGAGCACGCGAATGCAACAAACTACTTGAGACAGGCTAACTTCACAAAGAAAAGAGATTTGCATGGCTGATGGTTCTGCAGGTTCAAAGTCCAAGACTGGGCAGGACCCCTACTCGGTCAGCCTCTGGGGAGGCCCGAATGGTGGATGGCGTGGCATTACGGTAGGAGGGCATACAAGGAAGCATCACATCTCAGACAGGAAGCCAGAAAACAACTGAGTGATCAGGCCCCGGCTTTGATAGCAACTGTCTAGTCTCTCTGTTTCTGGTCAATTCTGAGGACTCGCAGGAAGTCTCACGAGAACTCCCTTAAGCCGATCCTAGGGCAGTGTCCTCAATGACCTAACTTCCTCCCGACAGTGCCCAGCTCTGGAAGATTCCACCATCACCCAAGCTCCCAATGCAAACCTTTGTTTGTCCTCCAAGTTTCCAGGCAGTCCCAGGGAAAACAGCCTGGAACCCAAGGCCAAGACCGTGTAAATGGGATGAACCCAGAACTTTGGTGCCTGAGGGGATGTGAACTTGGCAATGGGCAGGCCGGCTAGAGGAAGTAGATTAGCCAGGCTCTTTCTGCCTGCCCAGAGCCTCAGGCCTGAGTGCTGGAAGCAGGCGAAGTTGTGGGAAGCACAGCGCTGCAGAGATGGGAGCCGGCTGGGTGCAGCCTTGCAGTGGCTGCCCCTCCCCCACCAAAAAAAGTCACCAGAAGGCTATGGAAATGGGCTCTTAAAGGTCGTGCTGGAAGTGTGGTCATGAAGGATCAGAGTTCAGGTCTGGGGCCTGAGGCAGCTTTCCCTAGAAACTGGACCTGGCTGTGTCTAGTGACCTGCATGGCTCCAGGACAGAGACTTCTCAAGGCCGGAAGGATGTATGTTAGAACAGGAGTTGTGGAAAACAGTGCAGAGTTCCCTGAGAACATTTCACATGAGCCAGGCATGGTGGGTGATTACATGTCTGTAGTCCCAGCTACCCAGGAGGCTGAGGCAGGAGGATCACAGGTTTGAGGCCAGCCCAGACAACTTACTGAGCCCTTGTCTCAGAATGATATTTTAAAAGAATTAGGAGGCCACAGATGTAGCTCAGCAGTATAGCACTTTCCTGGCATGCATGAGATCCTGGGTTCAATCCCCAGCACCAAAATAATAAATACAAGTAGAACTTCTATACGCTCCTGCAATCCCTCTCCTGGGCGTGCACCCACAGGACGTGAAATCAACGTGCTAAAGAGACGCCTGCACTCCCCCGATCCTCACGGCACTGTTCACGATGCTCACAGAATGGCAACAGCCTGAGTGTCCGTCAACTGACAAATGGAAGCAGAAAATCAGGTATGTGTGCACCGTGAAATACTACTCAGCCATCCAAAAGAACACAGTTCTCTTTCGAACGACATGGTTGGAATTGGAGATGATGAAGAGAAGCAAGCCAGTGCAGACAGACAAGTGCCACATGATGTCACTAGCACACAGAAGACAAAAACACGGCTCCCACAGAAGCTGAGGGTAGAATGTGGCTGAGGGGAATTGGGAGGGTGGCGGGAGGGAGGGGTGCGGAGAGTCGCTAGGTGTGCACAAAGCTGCGGTGAGAAGGGGGCACGCAGCTCCCTGGGAGGATTGCAGATGATCACAGTTACTGCGTCGTGTATTTCAAAAAGCTAGAAGAAAGGATTTTGAATGTTGTCACCACAAGAAATGATAAATAAGCCAGGTATAGTGGCTCATGCTTATAATCCAACACTCTAGGAGGCTGAGGCAGGAGGATTGCAATTTGCAAGCCCAGGGCCTGAGCAATTTAGTGACTTGGTGAGACCTTGTCTCAAAATAAATAAATAAATAAATAAATAAATACATGCATACAAGTAAAAAGGGCTGGGAATGTAGCTCAGTGTAAAGACCTGGGTTTGTTCCCCACGACTGAAAAGAAGGAAGGAAGGAAGGAAAGAAGGAAGGAAGGAAGGAAGGAAGGAAGGAAGGAAGCAAGAAGGAAAGCAGGCAAAGAAAAGGGAGAAAAGGAAAGAAGGAACAGAACATCACATGGTACCCCATTAATAAGTATGGTTTTGTGATTTTTTGGTATAGATTTAAAAAATAAATTTAGTTTCAATTTTAAAAATAAAATAAGTTTTTTCCCCCCTTTGGTCTTTGGAGGCAGGGTAAAATCCAGGCTAGCCCCAAACTCATGGCAATCTACCATGCCTGGCTACAAAATAAAATACTTTTTCTGTGATGGTTACCTTGAGTTGCTTGAATTGTCAGACTTCTGGTCTCTTCCAATAAGAAGCACTACATGGATTAAAGATAATGGCATAATACAGAATGAGAATTTTAAAAATACGATCAAAAAGTGAAAGGCAATTTCCTAACAATAGTGGTGATAATTTTATGGTTTTAAATGATAACCATTCTACAGAATACTAAAATAAGAATAAATGAGGCAAGAAGAAACTTTGGGAGGTAAATATGCCTATGCTCTTGATGATGTGAATTTGAGGGCAGCCTGGGCTACATAGTGACTCTGTTTCAAAAAACAAAAACAAAACCAAAAGAAAAAACAGAAGAAGCTGGGCGTGGTGGCACACACCTGTAATCCTAGCACTTGGGAGGCTGAGGCAGGAGGATCGTTGCAAGTTCGAGACCAGCCTGGGCTACAAAGTGAGCTCAAGGCCTGCCTTAACTGCATAGAGAGACACTATCTCAGAAAAAAAAAGTCAGAAAAAGAAAAGAAAAAAGAAATTAGTTATGCACATACCTTTCATTTGACTGCAGACTAGCTAAGATTCTTCTTCCAAATGGTAAAGAACTAAATGTAAGAATAAACAAAATGAAACAAATCTGTGATCATTGTTCAGATTTAAAATATAAACATTCTTCTTGCTGAAAATTGCATTAAGTGATACTAAAACAATTGAAGGTATCTATTGTGTTTGAAGGCGTATGAGTTTTGTTTGAAAACTAAATTTATTTTTCCAATGAAGAAGAAAAATGTAACTTTTTTTTTTTTTTTTTGGTACCGGAACTTTTTTTTTTTTGGTGTGGAACTCATGACCTCATGCTTGCCAGGTAGGCACTGTGCCACTGAGCTATATCCCCAGCACTAAAATGCAACTTTCATACAAGTAAAAATTGTGGTTGGGCTTTTAAAAATTGACTTCGGTGATGATTACACAAGTGTAAATCTACTTTTTAAAAACACCAGGTTGTATACTTTAAAAGAGAGAAGTCACCAGGCATGGTGGTTACGTCTGTAGTCCTAGCACTCGGGAGGCTGAGGCAGGAGTATAGCTATGAGTTTGAGGCCAGCCTGAAGTACATGGCAAGACCCTGTTTTAAAAAACAAAGCAATGGGGTGTGATGGCTCATGCCTGTAATCCCAGCACTCGGGAGGCTGAGGCAGGAGGATCATTGCGAGTTTGAGACCAGCCTGGGCTACAAAGTGAGCCCAAGGCCAGCCTGGACTGCATAGTGAGGCTTTGTCTCAAAAAGACCAAAAAAAAAAAAAAACAAAACCTTCGGCCAGGTGTGGTGGTGCAGGCCTGTAATCCCAGCACTTGGGAGGCTGAGGCAGGAAGATTGTTGCCAAGTGCAAGACCAGCCTGGGCTATAAAGTGAGTCCAAGGCCAGCCTGAACTGCATAGCAAGACCCTGTCTCAAAAAGACACACACAAAACAAAACTATAACAACAAAACCAGGCCGGGCATGGCGGGCATGACTGTAGTCCCAGCACAGGGGAGGCAGAAGCAGGAGGATCGCTATGAGTTCAAGACCAGGCTGGGCTACATTGTAAATTAAAGGCCAGCCTGAACTGCAAAACGAGTCCCTGTCTCAAAAAATAAATAAGTAAAAATATTAACAGAAGAAGAAGAGCAAGAGGAGGAAGAAGGTATTTGTCCTCAAATCCATAGGTCTGGGTGCTTCCTGTCTTCCTTAAGTCCTTACAGCAGCTCTGGCTATGAGGGCTTTCATTAGAACCTAATTACTAGCGCAGTCGCCCTTAGTTTTTTTTACAGAAACCCATTTGTAAATGCATCTGGGCAGCCCGCTGGCGCATCCTCGCTAATTCAATCTCCCTCCTCCTCCATTAGCGCCGCGGGGTGCTAATCAGAGCCTTTAGCTCCGCGGGAGCTCGCTGGGTCAGATGAAGGGCAGAGGAAAAACAGCCCGCCGCCCAGGGGCGTGGAATCCGACTCAGTCCAGACACCCGCGACCAGCACAGGGGCCCCAGCTCCAAGGGGCCCAGCGATAGATCAGTGGGCAGGGCTGTGCGAAGTCAAGACTTAGAGCCTCCTCTGCAGTATTGGAAAATATGTTGAGCGATCGGGCTGTGATCCCCGTCTGTCAACCCTGCACTCAGGAGGCCGAGGCAGGAATATCGCTGCCAGTTCAAGGCCAGCCTGAGCTAGGGAGTGAGACCCGATCTCAAAAACGACAATACAGGAATGGCTGAGTAGCAAGTCAGGAGCCTACACGTCTAGGTAAAATCCCCCCTTTTTTGTTTTTGTAATTAAATTTTGAGCACGTTTAACAATTTTGAGCCTGTATCTGGGTTAAATGGAACTGTCCGCCTAAGGCAGAAACATTTTGACACAAGGCGGCCTGGGAAGCAGAAGCCTGCAGAACAGTGTCTGAGAGGAACAGTTCAGGGCAGTGCAAGACACGAAAGTAGCAAGAACCAAGGAGGGAGGCATAAGCCTCCTTTTCTTCCCTACACTGTCAGCAGGCCTCCCCCTAGGGTGGGTGCAGCACGCCCACTGTCTCTCCGCCCTTGCCCTGCACGGTACAAAATTGTGTATACAATGAGAACCCCACCCCCTCCAGGGTCACTCAGCCAAGCTTCCAAACTTGAAGTTGACACACTGTATCAACCATTCCCATCCACCATCCTCAACTGGGCAACCAGACGGTTGCTTTAAACCAGTTTCTAGCTACAAAGCCATGCTTGTTTTTAACCTTTCACAACTTGAACGTTTTAACACAGATTTAGCAATCCTTCAGAACCAGTATTAAGTCTATCAAGGTCATATTACACTAGAACCCTAACGTTTGGTCCTTGCAGCTGAAATAGGCAACATTGTTTCTCCAGCTTCCCTGTCTGGCCCAAACTCCAGGCTCAGTGGAGCTCTTTGTTGTCCTCCCCTGCTTGGGGGCCTGTGAGGAGCAGAGAGAGGAGCAGAAAGCAACAGGCTCTTCCTGTTAAATAACCCCGTTAAAGTCTGTAGAGCTCCAGCTAGATTGGTGCTGGTTTGTTTTTCCCTAGTCTTGCTCTAAGCTGTTTTCCCATTTCCTCCCACGGATGTAAATTTACAATTCCTTCTTGTGACACATTCTGAGTTAATGTTTGTACACATTGTTTAGCAGCACAGGTTCAAACTCACCCTTTTGCACATAAATAATTCAGTTTTCCC
>RJWM01031211.1:0-22639 GCA_004363535.1 Dasyprocta punctata
TCTGAACAACCATTCTGCCTCTATTACTTGCCATTCTAGCTTTCACCAACTTCTTTGTTTCCTCCCAAATCTCTTTTCTTTTGCTCATCTCATATGACTAGTACATATCAATTCTCCCACACCCTAGCTTTGATGAGTCCTCTTTCTTTAAGTATTCCCTAACTTCTATTTACCCACCACCCTATACCCACAGGTGTTCAAAGCCACTCTGACAGTGCAGTGGGCAGTGTCAAGTGTTTAGGGAAATCAGAAAAGGAGATTAACGTTACCTGTTCAAATGTTGTCTTCTGCAGAGACTTCCTCTAAACAGCTTTAGTCCATGTGTTATTTGTGGCCATGCTTCTTTGAAGGTCACCACTAAATCATTATAACTGCCACTCATTTCCCTTTTTGATATGAAACTCCTGCTTCCATTAACCCTAGTTTTCATATCAAGAGGGGCTGGTTTGGAGATTCCAGTTGCAAAGCCCAGTTGATGAACACAGCTCGGGGAAAAGAGTAATCAAAGACCGTCAATCATGAGATCCTGTTTCTTAGTAAGCAAAGTCTACAGGTAAACACCAATAGAGTAAATCATCCTCTAAGCAACATCAGGTACCAAAATTATGATGGATATTAAATGTCTTCACTTTTCAATATAAAACATACACTTATTGTCTATCAGAAGTAGATAATGGCATCTTAGTCGTTTGTCTGGATTATTAAAAAATAAATCATATATAAGCAGTCCACTGATACCCCTGTTTTAAGGATGAATTGTGATTGTGCTTGCATTGATGTGTGCCAACAATGGTCCAGCATGTTTGACATTGTAGCCTTGAGAACCTATTTGCTTGGGCCAACCATAGCTCGGCCCCTCCTCCTGAGTGTATGGCATTAGCCTGATTCCTAATGTCTCATTTCCTGTCTCTTCATCTGTAAGCCAGGAATAGCTCAGAGATGTGACAAAAATAAAATAACATGCAAAATTCCTAGCCCATGTTAAATGTTCAATAAGGGTGTTAGTAGTTATCTCATTATTAAATGAAGAAACCTATAATAATCTATTAGGATATAAGTGGTTTCATTTTATGAATTTTGCTCACTTTTCTGTCTTCTCCAAAATGTTATTTCTAACCACTGTCCTTTTAATAGCACAATAGAGCTTCCTATGGGGCCTTGGTTGTAAAGGGATTTTGATGCAATCACAAATCTTTTTTATCCACCAAGTTCATTTTCAATCCCACAACTTTTAAATGCAAAGTATGATCAACATATACACTGAATGCTTAAATTTTAAAAATATTACTGCCACTAATTAGCTTTAAAATACTCCCCCTCACTTCAAATACATCTATTCAATTGTTCTTGCTACTTTCTGAAGTAGTTCTGGGAAGTGCTTTTTCATAAGTATATTTAGGAGAGGTGATTAAAAATTCAGTGAATGCTGCTGCCGGGTGTCATCCAACAGAAAGGTAAGCTTACAAAAACATTCTATTGTGTTCTCATTCGCCTCATTCACCAGGTCGGTTATCATGTGACTTCTGGATCTTTCACAGATCCATTAAACATGAATATTTTGAATTGATTCAGGACATCAGGGTAGCAGCAACAGCACAGCTAAGGACACTCCAGAAAGAAGACTTCCAGAATTGCTTCAGAAAGTGGAAAGAATGATGGGATGTGTGTGTGTGTGTGTAGGGGGTATTCTGAGGAGAATCAATTGCAAATTGTCTTTTACTGCAATAAATATTTCAACTTAATAATTCATCACAGTTTTCTATCACACCTCATAATTTTACTCTCAAGAGGAAGATCTCCAGTCTCTTCCAGACTATTTTGAAAAAGATTCCAGCCTCAGGTTAACTAACTCCATTAGCTTTTCCATCAGAAGATGGCATGGTGAGTATTACAGACATGCCATGCTACAGTGCCACACAATTGGGTCATGAGATAATTCCTTACAAAACTTTGTTGCCAAAGGACGAAAACTAGAAGCATCGCAATACCAGAATTCAAGTTATACTACAAAGCTATAGTAACAAAAACAGTATGACACTGGCACAAAAATAGATGAGTAGACCACAGACTGAGTAGAGAAGACAAAGAAACAGCCTGTGTACCTACAGCCTCTGATTTTTGACAAAATGATGAAAAGCATACATTGCATAAAATACTGTTTAACAAATGGAGCTATGAAAACTGGGTATCTGGTTGCAGAAGACTGAAAATAGATTCCTCTCACTCAGCACTAAAATGAAATAAAATAAAATAAAATAAAAATGTATCAAAGACCTAGAAATAAAAACAGAAACTTTGAAACTCCTGAATGGTAACATTTTAAACCATAAACATAGCCAAATACTTCCTAAATAGAACTTTAATAGCACAGTAAGGAGTATCAAGAAGAAACAAATGGGATTACATAAAATTAAAAAGCTTCTTTTCAGTAAAGAATGTAATCAATAGAGTGCAAAAAGTGACCTACAAAGTAAGAGAAAAAGAGTTGCCAGCCATACTTTTGATAGAGGACTGATATCTGTAATATATAAAGAACTCAAAAAATTAACTCCCAAAAAAATAAATCAAAAATGAACTGAATCATCATTTCTCTAAGGAAGTACAAATGGCCAATAAGCACATGAAAAAAATATTCAATATCTTTCAAATGCAAGTCAAAGCAACTTTGAGAATCTATCTTACCCTTGTCAAAATAGCTATCATCAAGAATACAAAGCAAAACAAAACAAATGCTGGAAAGTAAGTGAGGCAAAAGAAATCCTCATACATTGTTGGTCAGGAATGTAAATTAGCAGAACAAGGATGGAAGCAGTATGAGAATGCTTCAAAAGAGTAAAAATAGAAATTCCATTAGCCTCAGCTTATACCTTTCCTGGGTATACTCCTGAAAGAGTTAAAGACATAATATTACAGGGATACACACATATACATGTTTATCAACATGCAATTCACAATACCTAAACTGTGGAAACAGCCTAGATGCTCATCAAGACATGAATGAGAAAAATGTGGTATACGTGTATCTCCAATATAATATTATTCAGTCATAAAAAAGAAGGAAATTGTGGTATTTGCAGGAATATGAATGTAAATTGAGACCATAATGCTAAGTGAAATAAACCAGACTCTGAAAGTTAAATACAACGTATTTTCTTTTATATGAGAAACCTAAAATATAAATAAAGATTATAGAACATAAAAAGATAAAGTCTTAGAAATAAGTAAAGGGGTTGGAGGAAAGAGTATATAATAGTCAACATTTCCACTGGTGGACAAAATACTTGACAACTGTAACTTATAGGAGGGGTTTAATTTGGCTCATGGTTTAGGGGATTCAGTGCATGGTTTGCTGGCTCCAAGGCAGTGACATCACAGTGCGAGGACATAGCAAAAGAAAGCTGCTCACCTCATGGCAGCCAGGAAGCAGAGCCAGAAAGGAGGAACCTGGGAGAGAAATACAACCTCAAAAAGCATGCTCTCAGTGACACACCCCTCCCAACCAGGTCCTCTCTCCTAACAGCAAATTAGCTATGAATTCTTCACTGGATCAATACGCTCATGAGTATAGTGCCCCCATGACCCACTCACCTTCCAAAACCTCAACTTCTGAACACAGGAGACTTTTGAGAGACAGTCTAGATCTATATCACAATAACAGAAAAAAGAGTAGGAGTAAATGAATTGAAAGTGATCAAAATATGTTATATATTCATACTATTTCCCAAATCAACACCACTCTTCTGTGCTACATACAACATGTGTTAATAAAATAAATTTTAATTGCCACTCCTTGATCTGTAAATAAAAGAAAAATAACTAGCACCTGAGAGATAAGGAGGCCAACAGAACTTACCTTGGTGGTTTCTTTAAAAATCTTATTCTTTCCTTTAGGAATTGAAGGAAAAATTTTAAATTTATCAAAATTACATGAGGTGTTCAAAATAACAGGAAAAATGTCCTATTGTGATTTTAATGTCACTGCAACAAAAAGAAAAAGAGGAAAGTGGGGAGGAGGAGGAGAAGGAAGAAGAAGAGAAAAAGAAGAGTAAGTTTGTTCTTTAATTTGTATTATAAAATTTTACTTTTAATTTATTTTCATACTGAGGTTATCAATATTTTTAATTTATTTTTATGTTGGTGTTAAGGATTATTTCTAAACAATATATATGATACATATGAATAAATTCAGTCTGTGCTATGCACATATACACATAAGTATAGTATTTACAATAGGGCAAAAAGAGAAGGAAACTTTTTCCAAAGTCTTTTGGTAAGGCTTTGAACAGTTTTTGAACAAGTTCAGTCCATCCTGTTATACTGTTTTTTGTAGCTCCTGCTTGTTTTTTCCCTCAAATTCATTTCACTATATTCTTTCATGGAATAACAGTCCTTGCATTCAGGAATTGAAAGAAAACTTTCAAGAAGGTGCACAATTTCCTGTGTAGGAACCAAGTACTGGGTTCAGTGCTTAATATACACAATTACAATTAACATTAAGAAGGGGGAAACTACTCTCAGTCCTATTTTACAGATATGAATGTAAAAAGACAGCTAGAATTAGGCACTTTCCCATCACAGAACTGTTTCCTTTGATAATATCTTCTCACCTCACAAATGTATCAACTCTGACATTTTTTTCTCTTACTACCTATTATTTTCCTCTTACTACCTACTGTTTTCCTCTGAGGCCTTCACAAAGTATCAGGTCTATGTAGATTAAAACTTTAATATTCTCTCTTCCTCTCTCTTTCCCTCTTTCTCTCTTGTTCCCTTCCACCTCTCTCTGTCTCTCTCTGTCTCCATCTCCCTCCTCTACCTCTCTCACTCTCTCTCTCTCTCATGTGCATGTACATATGCACAATTAACCTTAGACTGAGGACTCTTTTACTCAACAAATATCTATTGAATATCTTCAATATTCCAGGCTCTAATTCTTGGCATGGAGGATACAAATACCTGTATATAGTGACAGATATTAAGTAACTACATGAAACAAAGAGTCACTTCATTATAGTTACAACAAATTCTAGAGCAGAACAGAGTATAAAACAAGAGCATCTAACATGAAGACCTAACCTTAAAATTGAGAAGAATTAAACAGCATCTTCTTTAAGAACAGTGAAAAAACACCCTTTTTCAAAAACCTCCACTTGCTTCCTGGCTGTGTAAACTATTCCCCAACCCCAACCCCAACCCCATCCTTGCTTTCTGACCGCCTCAAGCAACTGTAGTTTTTTGATCCCTGATATTCTGTCCTCTACAACAGACTTGATCAAAAGTTGTGGAAATCTCAAAGCTTTTAAGGATTCAATAAGTTCCTGGACAGTAGTCCCTCCTTATTTGCCATAGCGTTCCCTGGCTTTAGTTATCTGCTGTCAACTGTGGCCCAAAAATAGTTAGTGGAAAATTCAAGAAATAAACAACTAATAAATTTTCAGTTGTGTGCCATTCTTAGTAAATCTCATGCATACTATTCTGCCCTAGCCAGGACATGAATCAGTCCTCTATCTTGTGTATCTACGTTGTACATGCTGCTCACCCATGACTCACTTAGTAGCCATCTCAGTTAGCAGATAATGATCATGGTATTGCAGTGCTTGTAGTCACACAATTCCTTTTTTACTTAATGTGAGTGTCTAATTGTGAACTTTTATTATAGTACACCGTTATAACTCTTCTACTTTGTTATAGTTATGGTTATTAACATAGTAATATCAATGGTCTCAGATTTCCACTGGGAGTCTTTAGAGTATATTCTCCATGGATAAGAGAGAAACTGCTACCATGATGCATGTTTCTTTGCTAATGTTTTAACACACAAATACAGATAGATAGATAAATAGTCAATGGATATGTGACATTAGATTTAGGATTCAAAAATACCTTTCTTTCTCTTTATTTCCCTTACTAAACAGGCTCTACTAAAATTGACAGTTGAATTTTACTTGTGATTCAATTTCTTAACTCTTACTCATTCTCTGAATCAAATATATACGTGATATGTATATCACATATCTTTATATACAGGGAAAATACATTTATATTGCATCTACTAGATGTCAAACATTGTGTTACTCATTGAATAGAAAGCTAAAAACAGAAAAGGAATGAGCTCTGTCCTTATAGAGCTTATATACTAACCTTTGCTGATATATAAATATTCTTCAAATATTCATTAGATTTTGTAAAATGCTTAGCTCTGTGAAATATGCATAGGTATCAGAAAATGACACTCCTCACCTTTGAGAGGGCATATTCTGATAAGAAGACAAGATCTAGACACACAGAGAACACATGAGAGTATATAGTCAAAAATGGAAATGGATATTAAGAGCTGGCCAGAGAAGACTTCTTTGTGAGATGATCTTTGAATATTGAAGGAAAACTGATCTGCATGACTAAAATGACTAAAAGAGAAGAGGCCTTTCCAGGGTGAAAAAGACAGAGGACCACCTCAAAGAGACAAGATTATGTTTATTACAAGTTTACTAGATATAAGGGAAGCTAGAACCCTATGCTGTAAGATAAATTATTGAGAGTTGTTTCAACAGATACTTCACAAAGTTTTTTTTTTTCATAATAGAGGAAGTATTTTTTTAATCCCTCTATAATCATTCTTATACTGGAGATGCTAGTTTTGAAAAATGTATGTGGACTTCAAGGGCAAAGAATCAAGAGCGGGAAGGACAGGTAAGAACATTACCGACTCTGTGCAGGTGTGATGAAGAGTGCACAACGGCAGACCCAAAGCAAGAAGAAATAAATCTAGGCTGCAACTCATGAGCGAAGGGTAAGGGCATGACAAAGGGAAACACAAGGGAGGGAGCATAGTAGGTGAGGGCTCAAAGACAGACACAAAAGGGCAAAAGAGATGGTCTCAGTGACCTAAAACTTCGTTGAACTTGACTGGGTAGCGAGGCTTCCACAGGGAAATGCCATGTGAGCATGTCTAACCATGGGCTTGGTTGGGTAAAACTGTTAGACGGAAACCAGAAAGTATCACTAATACAGAGGCGATAGTTTAAGTTGTGAAAACACATAAGCTATCTGGACAGTGCACCTGCAGAGATAAATCCAAATTCGCAGAAGTTAAAGAAGTTAGCAGTAACTAATTTTCTGTTGTAAATAGAAAAATAGAACAAATGTACTTCAGATAAGAATGTCTACATCATTGACACTAGCACATTGTTATGGTTATTAAATTTCTTGGAAAATATAAATGCTAATTTAAAAAAATAATCTTCATTAAATCATCTGCAATCTAATTTTGCAATGTCAGAGAAAAGCTGACATCACTGGCTTGGAAAAGACAAGATTCCATAATTACCTGACAAATCTTATGGTTACCAGAAAAATGGTAAACTCCTCATACAGCCACTGAGAAGAGGAGGCTAATTTGATTCCAATAGTTCCATAAATCACACGAAAACTTGAAAGATTCAATTACAGACAAAAATGGTGCCCAGAAAACTTAATAAAAGTTGGGGTTTTTTTTACAAATTCTTGTCACTTTTAGCTCAGAGCTCCCTGTGTTAAAGGCTTTCGTAATAGGTAATTAAATGGATTTTTATTTCTGAAACTCTTGCAAATGACCTGCGATCTTGACATTGAGTATGTTCTGTATGTACAAGGAATATGCTAGTGAACACTCTTGACTTCTCCTGATTATAAAAAATATATTTAAATTCTGTTATAAAGGAATATTAGACAGGAAAAGGATAATTGGAGAAGATATAATCTCTGCCATAACTTCTGAAATGTAGACACGTGCACACCAATTAATTTTGTCCAATGCTCAAAATTTTTTAAAAATCACACATGTTCCAAGTGTTAATGCTTAATCTTAATCTGGATGTATGCAGTAAAGCACATTTCAAGCTATGCCATGCACACTACCAAAAAGTCATTCGTGCCTGAAATATTAACCAAGGTATTGCTCCTTTCTTATCTGTCTCACTAGGCAATTCTGTAACAAACAGTAGCTTATATATTATGGTTTATACATTGTGTCAATTTCAGAAGTCTAGAAGTTTAACTAAGTGACTCAGCAGCTCTACAACCGAGGGTGTAGAGGACAATCTCCTACCATTCTAGGAGATTGTTCATTGCGTCAATTTGAGAAGATCAGAAGTTTAGTTAAGTGACTCAGCAGGGGACCCAGTCCCTAGTTTGTAACATCCTCACCCTGCCCAAAAGGAGGGCACTCAGATGGTGTGAGTGCCACACCCACCCCAAGGGAGCAGCTTGCATACAATAAAAGGCAAATGATTGCTGCTTCTTCAGAAGAGCTCCAGTCCTCACCTTCAGCTTGGACCTGGTCTCCTGGCTTCTGGCACAGACTGTTTGTGTTCTGCCTGGGACTCTTCAGCCTTCCATTGTAGATTATTCATTGCTCCGTTGTAGATCCATTGGCCTCCTGATACGGACGTGCGTAGGACACTGCCGTAAGCTCCAGGTCTTGGACTGGACCCTTCAACCTCTAGTGTGCACATACCCTCTGCACGTTCCCTTATTCGACTTTGTGGCTGCCATTATAAGCCAATCTTGTAATTTCTTATACATTTGTATGTCTTGTGTTGTATCTGTTTCTCTAGTGTCTTAGTTACTTTTCACTCATTGCTGAGACAAAATACCGGATGCCCAAAATTAGGGAAGGAAAGGTTTATTTCTTATAGTTTCTCAGGAGTTTCAGTCCATACTTAGTTGGCTCCAAGGCAGCATGGCTTGGCGGGGTTGCCAATCATGGCAGCTGCAAGCAGCAAGGTGCACTGGCCAGAGAGGGCAGAAGTGCAAAAGAGGAAGACCCGCCTCCTTTATGCTGTATCTCAGCTCCACCCCTGGGAGGGTGCAGCACTCACATTATCATCAGATGTTTATGAGGACTTGGGGTACATAGTATATCACCCAAGAAATCTAGAAAACCCTGATTGATACGTTATAGCTTTAAGTTATCATTCTATCTCTTGTTCTGATAACTTCTTGCCTAGTTCTATGTCCTCTTCCCTCAGAAATCATTCATTTGTCCATTTAATATACATCAAGTGATCAATGTTGGATGGATAAACATAAACAACACAAAAGAGGTTTCTGACGTTATGAAGCTTACATCTGACTCATTGGGTGGGGAGTGTGGATGTGAGTGTAGAGGCCGAGGGAAAGGAGGGATCAGGAAGCAAACATAAATGATACAAAAACAAATTCAGATATTGCTAGATGCTGCAAAGGAGAAACAAGAGTGAGTTGAGACAAGATGAGAAGGTAATGTCTAGGTTGAGATCTGCAAGAGAAGGACCCATCCATGTGCATGCTGGCAAGAAGCGAGTTCATTCAGAAAGTTTGAGATGAGAGCATGGTAGGCACATTTAAAACAAAATACCCTGCTAATTAATGTAACTCACAGCAACTAAGATGGTACGCTAGTTGTACACTTCACAGTTATTAAAAGGTAGAGCTGAGTAGAAAAGAGACACTGAGGAGGGAAACAAAAAAGACGCAGAACAAATAATGTTGGGCCTTCATAGGTCGTGGTTGGGTGCTGGGATTGATTTAAAGTACAACAGGAAGTCACTGAAAAGCATCGATCAAATGGCATCATTTGATTTATATTTGTTAAAACATCATATTACTACTGTGTGAAAAAATCAATGCAGGGTGGCAAAAAAGGAAACAGTGAGACAAATGAGAGCAGGAACTAGACTAATTTAGCCTTGTTACAGAACCAGACAGGAGCTTTGGAGCAGTTGGAGCAGAAAATGAAAACTTCTCCCCAAATCTCTCTTCCAGACTGTTTATTAGTCTCTTTCATATCTTTAACATACCTGTAATGCCTCTAGTACCGTGTCTTATTCTAATTTGTATGTTTAATAGATTGTGAGAATAGAGAAAATAAAGATCCTGTCTTATTTATTTCATTTCATTTTATTTATTCAGCTTGCCATGCTGTGGATCAAACCCAGACCTTCACACATGCTAGGCAAGTGTTCAATCACTCAGTTACACCACCAGTCCTATTTTATTCATTTGATATCTCAGATACTACCCAAGTGTCTGGTACATTGTGAGTGCTCAAAATATACTTACGTGTTCATGGATTAAAGTGGAATGCTTCAAGTATAATCACTATTTTTTTGAGAAACAGTATTTTATATAACTAAATATTTGTTTTTATCTTATTTTATGAAATATGTTATTCATATTGGAAACCAGATGCCACAATTAAGCTGGGCATGGTAGCACACACATCTCTAACTCTAGCACTCAGAGGTTGAGGCAGGAGGATTGCTGTGAGTTTGAGGCCAGCCTGGGCTACATAGTGAGTTCAAGGCCAAACTGAAATACATGGTAAAACCCTGTCTCAAAAAAAAAAAAAAAGCCATGATTGTGATTTAGGTGTGTAATAATTTCCTAAACTCTTTGTATGTAAAACACATAATTTTATAAAAAAAAAGAAATCAAACATTTATTTATGAACAGAAAATCTTACAAGCCTCTCTAGAGCTTAGGCTAATCCTTCTGATTTAGAAGACTTTCATTGTATGTATTTAATGGATGCAATTGAACTTGACAGAATACTTTACCTAATAGCCCTCATTGGTCTATACAAATTACATGGGCAAAGTATTTTGGAATAAGCTATTAAATTCTTGCAAGTATTCTGATCTAATATCCTGGGAGAGCATGCCATAGCTATGCAAAGGCCCTAGTAGATAATCACACAGTTACTTTCCATGTGAATCTACCACTGGAGAGTATATTTTCAGCGACTGTACACACTGGTTATTTCAATATGGTATTCAACCATGGAACTTCACTGTTTCCATTGTTGCTGCTTCCCTGTATCTCCCACCATAGGTAAATTAAATGTTTAAACCACAAAATCCCAGGTGGCTCCATCAAGAGGTATAAAAAAGCAATATGATACTGGAATAAAGCATTAAGTCAGTCTTTGATTAATGGCAGGAGATGTTTTGATGTAGCAGGCAGCCTTGAATTTTTCTTTTTCTAAGCCAGAGTATTCTATAAAACCTCCACCCACACAACCACTACCAAACAGCACAGAGAGAAATAATTCTCTGCAGTAGAGAACACATTGGAAAAATGCTGAATTCTTTCAGCGTTAGCAATGCAAAAGCAGATACACAATAAACTACCAGAAATGCAAAAGTTAAGGTGCAGAAATCGGGCTAGCAATAATACTGTGGCTTACACTAGGAAACAGCAAATATAGACTGTGAATTCTGTGCTTCTTGACTATGAAGAGCTAGCCGATACTGTCTTAGAGTAGGATAGACATAAAAGAGGATGGTAACAAAAGAGCAATGATAAAAAAAAAACATTACTCATATGATCTTTTAATAAATATAGTCTCTATGACACACATCACCATAAGCTTTATATTTTTATCATTAATTTCCATAATCATCTCATGGGGTGGACATATTATCCCCGCTCTTAGCTAAACAAATTACAATTCAAAAATGGTTACAAAACTCACTCAAAACTATATTTCTACTAAGAGGGAGGTCAGAATTCAAACCCAAAGAATGCCTGTATCCAGAGACTCCAAATACATTCTGGATGTGTATGTATGAATCCAAACACACTTGAACCAACTCATATATATCTGGTTCCAAGAGACTCATCCATAGTCAATGTCACTGGGTTAAACTGAAGAGTTTGGTTCTTCTCAGCTCAGGCTTGCTGTCTTTATAATGTACAAAATAAATGACCACTTGGGCATTGCCGAGGGTTTGACCTGAAGTAAACTCACCTATCTGATGAGGGCAGTAAGCGTTTTCATTTCCAGAGAGGCAAGATAAACAGAACCCCTGGACAAGCTCTTACATAGACAGAGCCCATTGCTCCCCGCATGTTCCACATGTAAGACAGGATAAAATGATCCTTGTTCCTTTTCCTTAACCATAAAACTTTAAATGTCTGAAGCTTTTAACATCTATATGAGCAAGTTCCCATCAAAGCAGTTTTTAATGGTGTCATTAATAAAACTGTCACTCCTTTGTCACAGTGTAACAAGAGTCACCAACTTTCCAACCCATGTCCCTGCTGCTCTCTGCCTACCTGCTGGTGGGTGGCTGTCACATTTCTAGGTTCAGTCAAGTCTAGGTGTCCAATTCAAATTGCAGATTCTAAATAAAGCGAGCTAGTAGTTTGGCTGCAGACATGGAGGTCTAAAACAGAGTGGTGCTTTATTTTTTTTTTCCCTAATGTTAAACTTCTAATGAGGATAAAGCTTCTGTTTGGCTCAGCCCTCAGCGGGCAGGGCACCTTGTCACTGGCCTTCCCATCAGCCCTAGAGTATCGCCCTTTCTGCATGGTCAGAAATAGTTCATTGCCGTACCCATACTCAGAGCAGGTAGAAATTGCACTATCTTTCATCCTTTTTTGTTTGTTTGTTTTTGTTTTTTAAAAACAAAGTGAACTCTTTTTGGGGAAATTTTAGGAAAATAGAAAAATTATGCAGAAATGACAGAGAACTCTTTTATTCATCTCTTATCAGACAGAACTTAGTCACTTGCTTACACTTAGCTGTAACACAACTCGAAAAAGAGTCACCATTTCTCCTGGCTTTTTTCTCAGATTAAAAATAAATCAAGGTTTTATCACAAAGGAGAGAATGACAGACGCTGGGAGGTCACTAGGAGTCTGCCACAGTAACCGCCTCATGACTGCAGTCACAGACTCAGCTGTGTGATTATTATATAACGTCACTTTTTCCCACTATATGTTAAACTTCATTAGGGCACAGGCTCTATTTTTGTTTATAGTGAAATCCTTAGCAGTAAAAACAATACCTGCTGTAAACCCAGCACTTGGGAGACTGAGGCAGCAGGATTGTTGCAAGTTCAAGACCAGCCTGGGCTACAAAGTGAACTCAAGGCCAGCCTGAATGACATAGCAAGACCCTGTCTCAAAAAGGCCAAAAAACAAACAAACAAACAAGCGAACAAAAAATCTGATATATACTACATATTTTCAAAAATATGTGGAATAAATGATTAAAAGGAGAAAACAGTTTCAGAAAATATTAAAGAAAACTACTTTTCAAAATGATTTGAAGACAAATGATGATTCTGGAATTTTAAGAGATCACCCTAAATTTCAGAGGCTTAGCCATTATTCTGTTTATTTCCAAACTCTTCCATAAGTTCTCTAGTGCATGGTGAGATTTAATACATTTTAAAGAGTTAAAGATTGGAGGGTGGGTAATTCATTGTGTATGTGGTAATTTTAAAACAACGAAAAATCATTCAGTAATGAATACAATTAACTTATCACTTCACAAAATTGTTGGATCACAATTCCTTTTTTGAAGAAACCTCTCATGAACATTTGTGTGTCAGGGAGCATGCACTTTAGGAAATGCTGCTTTAGGCAAAAGCTACTGAATATTTTAGGCTAGAAGAGTACATTGTCACAATGGTATTCTTAGAAGTGAATCATTTTAGGTAAGGTTGGAGGGAAGATGGTGTAGGTAAAAAATTCTTTAAAAGCTAATCAATAGTTTTTCTAATATTCATACTTTCAAAACAATGGTAATAGTAACCTGGTTTTCCCAAGTGTAGGAGAATTAAATCTATAATAGTTTTCAATACTTCATATTGGTGTTGTTTTAGTTAATTATGTTTACAGGTAAATTGTTCCACCTTTCAGGACCTTACCACATAATTTCCCCCAAATTTTCAGTTGATTGCTTAAAAATTATTTATTAATTATACTATAATGCTCTAACACAAGACTAAATGAGTAGCCAAAACACATGCCATACACTGAAACTTACCAAGTTATAAAACTAATTGAGTTCCAAGTCTATAATGAGCTATACTATAAAAATGTTTTCTCTTTGTATTTATTTTCAGGTTACAATCTGTCAGAGCTAAAAATGTGTATTTTGGTTTTGATTTATATTCCTAGCATGTCTTTTAAATTTCGCAGCTGAAACAAAGTTTTACCTTTCTCTTTTCATTTCTATCATTTTACTATCTGCTTGAAAAATAGTGTGATAGTACAAAATTTTTTCTCTTACTTCATTTGTTTATTCATTGCAGAGGAATCTCTTCAAAGACTTTGCTGGGTGTAGACACACCTCTGAGGTTATCTATTTAAACATCTGATGAACTTTACAATGTCTTTCCATTTGTACGGAAAGGGGGTAGAGGTATTATGAAAATCAGTTCGATCAAATTTCCTACCTGAAATTTCACCATTATGAGTCATCCAAATTAAAGTTTTTCTGAAAATTTTTACCTATGAATAACAAAAACTACTAGTGAGTATGTGTTTTCATGATCTTCTAAATTTTTTATATCATATATTATCAAAGCTACTTCCATACATTCCATGTATTTTCCCAGAATAGCCTTAGATCATCTGGGAGACTATAATGTGCTTCCCTAAATCATGCCTCTTTTGCATAAGGATTGTTTTGACCTGAAGGTAAGATTAAAAAGCAGGTATCAGAAATCCCTCTGCCCTTCTTTTGTCTGCCGGAAAGAAGAACACAAAGTTAGACACAGAAAGCATCCTCCCCACACACACTCCTTTTCACCAGGGAAAAAAGGCTTACCACTGAATCACCTTTACCCTTATCAGCCTCACATTAAGCTTCACTAATGTTGCCAGAGAGACAGACACTAAACTTTGCTAACAAGCCTTTACCATATATTTGCTCTCATTAAGTTGCCACCACTAGATACTCGAAGTCCTTTTCCCTTGTTTTATCATTTCTCGAAAACTTTCCTATTCTTTGTTAAAAATGTTCTATAGTGGAATTTAAAGCTATCTCTGAGAATTACTTATTGCTTGGATACAGTTCATGTATTTGTAAAAGAAACACATTAACAAATTTCTGTTCATTTTTTTCCTTGCTAATTGATCTTTTGTTATAGGGTCCATCACAATTAAGAAATAAGGAGAATTAAAGAAAAATTTATTTTTCCTCCCCTATAATCATAAACCCAAGGTTCCTATTCCACTAACAATGCACAACATCCCTGGAAGAAGCAACTGTTAGATGTCTTTCTTGCTAAGTGCTATCCTGGCTCCTGGAGTTCTCTGTTCTTTTCCTGGCATTTCTGCAGTACCTGTCCAGTCCTCTTGTTAACCTGTGTCAGAAGCCTTGAGTTTGAAACCTACATTAGTCAAAACTCTAACTTTTCACTGGGTCACAGGAGTGACTTCGGGTCTTTAGGAGCACGTGCATGCACACGTGTATGCATGTGTGTGCCTCTGACACTGTAATGAAAAGTGATCGATACCCTCAAGTGTGTTGCGTGTGTTATTATTGCTATAATTACCACAGAAATAATAATTTATAAAGCATGAAGGGTTATTTAGCTCACATTTCCAAAAGCTCAGGATTTTGAGATTGAGCAGTCACATTGGGTCAGATCTTTTTGGGTGGTGGAGACTCTGCAGAGACTTAGGCAGTGCAGGGCATCACCTGGAACGAGCAAGCTCACTTGCTTAGGTTCCCTTTTTTCTCCTTCTAGAGCCACTAAAGCCATCAGGCCCTTCACCTTCATGAGCTTATCTAATCCCAATCATTTCTCGAGGGTCCCACCCTCAAACACCATTAGCATTGAACCTATTGGGTTAAAGTTCCACTACATGAAACTCAGAGAACACATTCAACTTAGTTCCATAACACAGAGCAAAAAATTAATATCTTTTGATGGAATATATGAATCTCTTAATTATCTCTTAATTAAAGTCTGGATGCCAAAAGAAATCATTCTTTCCAGACACTGTGGTGACTTTCTTCTTGCAAAGTAGATGACAGACAATCAACAGAGAGACTTATGTGCATACAGACACTCGCATCTCATCTTATGACTCTAAATTTGCATTTGGGTCATCCTGAAAACTTATTTTGGTATCGCTGAGGCTCCTGGGTGGGTCTTGTCTCACCTCTCCTTCCCTTCAAGTCACTTGACTGCTGCCCCTTTTTTCTTTCTTTCATTTCAAGACAGTATGTAGCAGCTCTTCTGAAGTCTCAGGCTGCTGCTTCCTGTACTGTTTTATTCTCTCTCCAGCTTTATACCCAGCCACTCCCCTACCTCGTGCTCCCTGACTCACTTTTTAACAGACAGCAAAATCACTCTGTGAAGTTTTCTTCCACATGGCTCTGGTGGGCTCAGGACTTCACTGGGTGGCAGGGAGGGGGGTCTTTGGTACAGCAAGTGCCATGGGGAGCCAGCCCCAAGTGCCAACTAATGAAATGATGTTTCTGTTCAAGGGCCTGACACATTGGCTACCTTCCTCTGCCAGAGTCATAAAGCGGAGGTTCTTGTGGGTTCCAGTTTAAGTAAGGGGAAAAAATAGGAGAATATTTAACTAAGGCCTTGAACAAAGAGGCGATTTGTAGGTCAAGGCAACAGTTCCCAAGCTCTGATCCTTCTGGGACTTGGTGTTATATGAGTTAGAGATTCACTCTTAGTAAGAAGCACATTAACGAGAACCACATTACATTGGTTTCCTATAACACAAACAATTCTGACCTTTGTGAAAGCCTGGAGTGTTGCTGAAGAGAGGAGGAAAAAAATAAGTAAGGATACAGGTGTCTGGGGAAGAAAGTTGAACAACTTACAGGGTAAGATGAACACACGCACTTGTGAAAGGATGCAGGGAAGTTGGAACCAAGACGACTTTAGTCTGATTGAGAAGACGAGAATCAGGGAGGGCAGTAGTGAGAGTCAGTGGTATCCCTTCTCTATCTCTCCAGAGTTTGTTTCCATCCAAAATCTAATAAGCCTCCTTCCACGTTAGTCAATTCATTTTCTCCTTCACTTGCTTCACTTAGGCCACAGAGGCTTCCTACTATTCCTCCTTTACTCTAACAGTCTCAATTCTTCAGGTCTCTCTCAAATGCAACCTTGGCATAAAGTCCTCCCTACCTCATTCCCACCATGGAGAATCCCTAAGCCCCTCTTCTAACTTCTTTCTCCCATGATGGTTTACTGTGATCTAATGTACATTTTGCACACTTTACTTACTTACTTCTGTCCATACCACCAGAGTGGGTACGTTCATCTGTTTTGTTCAGCTTACAGCTGCAGAGCCTAGAGAATCACTTGGGTCCAAACTGGCTCTCATGAACAGTTTGGACAGATGATACCCTGGCTGCAAACAGAACCCATTTCAGCATCTATCCCCTCTCACTTCAGTGTGGTTTGACTCTTCCTTTCTTTAAATTTGTCATAAACAAAAACAAGAGTTCTATTCACCTATTACCAGATCAAACAAATGTCTGTGTTATGGTTTATGTTCCTGTGGCCCTACCAAGTCTCCTGTAATCATGACATGGATGCCGCTGAGTCTAGTGTTCATGATTAGCTTGTTATCTGGCACTGGGATTGGTGGTGTGAGTGCTGCACCTGACCAGGGGTGGAGCCAATATACAGTGTGAGGGCAGTAGGAAGGCATGTCTTTCCTTTATTGCAGGTTAGTGCTTTGCTGTTTGCAGCTGCCATGAATGGCTGCCCTCACACGCCACCCAGCCTTGAAGCCAACTGAGTATAGACTGAAACCCCCAAGGACTGTAAGAAATAATCCTTTTCTTCCCTAATTTTGGGCATCAGGTGTTCTGTCTCAGCAATGAGAGAAAAGTAACTAAGACAGTCTGTTACTTTCCCAAGAATCTCAGAGTCACAACAGATAAAGGTAAGGTAATAGATGATGGTTTGGTCTTCTGGGCATGTAGTAGACTGCAAACAGAGGATTCAGCATGCTACCTGCTGCTCCTGGTAGCATGAGTTTCTATGCCACATGAGCATGAGAATAGCAAACCCAAAGATACTGCAAATGTCCAATGCTGCTGGATCACAGAATTGTCTGTGCTGTTCTGCACGCGAACCTACCTATGGGAATTCTGAGTTATTCCTTCAAATCACTTTGGAAGTGCTTCCCATTTAGATACCCAGGAAGATACCCAGAAAGAATTGAGATTCACTGATTTAGGGAAACAATATATTTCTACTTTTCTCTTGCCTGCAATCCTGCCTTGAAATCTCTTTAGCATAAACATCCACATAACTTCCTTGTGTGCGGGTGTGTGTTTGTGTGTAGGTGTGCCAGGCATATGAAGCACAACCTGCAACTAAGGAAGGGAAACTGCCAAGGAGAAATGTCAGACATTTCAAAATTTTGCTGAGGGTGGGCCAGGTGCCCAGGAAAGTGGGTGGGCCTGGAAAAGTACAAACCACTTACAATTTTCCTTTTGCTTGAAAAGATAGCCTCATTTCCACACATTAAGCTCACACAATAATTGTTGAAATAAACTTGGTTTACTACTTGAGAACTGCTTATAAACCTAGAGATTTAAATTTTTAAACACCAGAAAAGTCCCAAATGAGGCTGGCTAAGACATTTTTCTCATGGGCATACTGGACACTCTATAAAGTGTTTACCTTGGTCTTACTGTAATATGAACAGTAGTTACAGCAAAGAGCTTGTATTTCCCAGTACAAAGTAAGAGTTCGAGCAAGAGTAACTTAAGAACAGCGAAGGCCAGAGACTGCAACTACTGTCTGGCATGGAAAATCTCAGAGACCCTAGTGGTGGTGTTAGGACTACACACATTGTTGCCCCTCTTAGGCAGGCAGAGATGGATATTTTTCTTTTACACTTTTGATTTCACCTTTGGTCCCAAGCGTGATCCTCTGTAATCGGTACCCTGTATCTACGTTTCTGAAGGAATTCTATACTAAGAGTCTCTGGGAATGTCTGCTTTGTTTTTCCCTGTATCCTATTTGTACAAAAATCCCAACAGTCTTCACATCTTCAGCCACAGTAAAGAGCAGATACTGCACCCAGTCCTACAGCTGGAGGCTCAACACACTGGGAATGGTCCTGTGCAGAATCAGTGCGGAACAACCAGCAGAATTATAGCTGGGTGCTCATTTCTTTGCATTCTCCCATGTCTCTGTAGGTCAGTGTTTATATCTCAAAGACATCATGGATTCCACAGACTGCTCTTCACTGTACAATTATATGGCTTCCCATCTTCATTCCCTTCTCTCTCTGCTCACTGTGTCATATTTTGTGTGCTTGGATGTAGATAGACCCTTGTAAGAGTACAAGGGTTGTATTACGTGCTTTTCTTTATTATATTGAGGATTGAACCCAAGGTCTTTGAAATGAGATACAACCTCTTTTTGTATTTTTTATTTTGAGATAGGGTCTCGCCAAGCCTTTAAGTTACCTAGGCTGCACTCAAACTCGTAATCCTCCTACCTCAGCCTCCTAGAGTCCTGGGATTGCAGGCATTCACCATCATGCCTGACTTACGTGTATATATTGATATAATTTGTATGAACCAATAAATCATCCACCAGTATACTTGCATATAATACCATGATTACACATGCTACATAGTCAGTCTTATGCATTTGCTTAGTTTTATTTATTGTTTCCTAGGTGAGGTTTTTCTCTAGTTTCTTTCGATCACAAACAATGCAATAGTAAGCATTCTTAGACTCACTGAACTGGAGTTCATAACCAAGAGTGAAGCTGAGAGATTTTAGTATGTTTGGCTATATTATTTTATGAGGCATTGCCAGATTTCTCTCCCCAAAGTTCCCACCAGTGTACTTTCTTCAGCAAAACATAATCATTAGCATCATTAATATTCTTACCCTAATTTCTAATTTGCAGCAGTCTAAGTGAAAATAAAGAATTGTTTCATTAGTGTTTTAAGTTACATTTTTTCTGATTACTAATGAGGGTAAAAATCTCATACTGTTAAGATATTTTGGTTCCCTTCCTCTACATTGCCCAGTTCACGGCTGTTGACCACTTTCTATTTTGTTTATATTTCACTTGTGGATGAGCAGGTGTTTTCATTACCACCTGCATGAGAAGATGTTGGCTTCTGATGTTGCAAATTTGGTTCTCACTTTGTCAGGTGCTACCATCAATGTCCTCCACTAATAAAGCTCCCGCATTTTGATTTAGTCACAATTCAACCAAATTTTTACTGCAGGATTGTGCTTTAGGATTTTGTCTTTAAAAGCCTGTTTTTGAAATGTTGTTGTTTAATTTTTGTAGATGCCAAATAATCAATTTTAATCTTTCCCACATTAAAAGAAAACGTCCTCAATAATGCCAAATGAAGTGATATTACTTTTCCTGCTGATTTGCAGTGTTACATTTTAGCTTTTAATAATAAATTGGTTTTTTAGATGGTGGAAAAATAGAGAAAAAAATTCCTGACTGCATGGAACTTATGTTAGTGGTAAATAGTGTAGAGCCTTAAAAGTCATTACGAGAATTTGTACTTTTATTGAAATAACAATAATATCATTAATATTTGTCAAACACTATTGTAAGCACTTTACATGTACTATTTCATCTAATTCTCTCTTCAACTTTATGAGATGCTACTTTTTTCTATTATCAAAAGGGAAACTGTGGCATAGACAGTTCAAGGGTACATATCTGGTTAGTGCTTGAGCTAGAGAACAAGTCCAAACAGCCTGATCCTAGAGTATTCACTGTGACACATTG
Source organism: Dasyprocta punctata (assembly GCA_004363535.1). Classification (NCBI taxonomy): domain Eukaryota; kingdom Metazoa; phylum Chordata; class Mammalia; order Rodentia; family Dasyproctidae; genus Dasyprocta; species Dasyprocta punctata. The sequence continues at coordinate 20,524 of RJWM01031211.1, forward strand.
CAGTGTGCTGCCTCCCAGTGAGCTGAGCAACAATTGGCAAGGGACCATGACTGGCCTAGGCATTGAAAGATTTACTTAGGCTTCTGGGTTAAAATTAGGCTACAGATAGATGAGTAGGAGAAAGACCAATTAGATATTATTCCAATAGTCAAACAAAAGATAATGGTGATTTAGACCAGCTGATAGTGACACAGAAGGACTAAATTCTGGATTCACTGACAAGTAGGTAGTGGAAATATGAAAGAGAAAGATCCCTGATGATTGGAAGGTTTTTATATTAAATGAACAGAAAGTGGAGTTGCCACTTAATAAACAGGAAAGACTACATAAAACACATATTAAATAATAGCAGACCAAATGAAACAGCACATTTAAAAGATCACTATGACCAAGTGGGATTTATCCCCAGGAAGCAAAACCTGTTCAAAAGAAGAAAATTGATAAATGTGACATGACATACTGCATTAAAGAATGAAGGACAAAAAGTCACATGATCATCCTGACCAATGGAGAGAAAGCACTTGACAAAATTTAACATCCTTTCATGATAAAACACTTGACAAACTATGAATAGAAGGTGCAAGCCCTCAATTTAGTAAAGGTTATGTATGAAAATCCCACAGATAACTTTACAGTCAATGGTAAAGATCCTGAAGACTTTTGTAAAGACCAGAACAAAACCAGGATGCCCATTCTCACCAGTTTCATTCAGCGTAGTACTGAAAGTCCTAGCCAGAGCAACCAAGCAAGAGCAAGAAAAGAAGGTGCATGTACTGAGAAGAGGAAGTAAACTTGTTTCTGTTTGCGGATGACATAATCTTATATAGAGAAAAGTCTAAAGATTACACATACACACACACACAATTGTTAAAACCAATGAATCCAGGAAAATTGTAAAATATAAAATCAACATAAGAGAATCAGCTGTAAGATAGTATATAACAATTTAAAAAATAATTGAGAAAATAATTCTTTTTTCAATAGCATCAAATGAACAAAATACTTAAAAATAAACTAAGGCAGTAGAATATTTATTTTTTTCAGTTCAGAGAATTGAAACCAAGGCTTCTTGAATGCTAGGCAAGAGCTCTACTGCTGAGCTAAATTCCCAGTCTTTTTTTTTTTTTTTCATTTTATTTGAGACAAGGTCTTGCTAAATTGTCCCAGTCAGGCCTTGAACTTGTGATCCTTCTGCCTCAGCCTCTTGAGTAGCTAAAATTACATTCATACACCTCAATATTCAAGAATATTTATAAATGAAAAACTAAAAAATATAGATGAAAGTAATTTAAGAAAAAAACAAATAAATTGAAAGACATCTCACATTCATAACTGAAAGACTCAATATTACTAAGATGTCTATATTACTCAAAGGAACCAACAAATTCAATGCTATCTGAAAGAAAATGTTTATAAAAATAAAGAAATCTAAAATCTATAAGGAATCACATATATTACTTTTATATGGAGCCACACAAAATTACATGGAAACACAAAGACTCCCAAACATCAAAAACATTTTTAGAAAGATAGACAAAACTAGAGGCATCATACTTCCTGATTTCAAAATATAAAGCTACAGGAATTAAAATGATATAGTACTGGCATAAAGACATATATAGGCAAATGGTGCAGACAAATGGAATGCAACAGAGAACTCTTAATTAAAATCATGCAGATGTGGTCAACTGATCTTCACAGAAGTGACAAGAATGTTAGGAGGGAAGGTATAGGTTCTTCAATAGATAATATCAGGGAAACTAGGCATCTACATGCAAAATAATAAAAATGGACCCTTAACCTATATCATATAAAACATCAATTCAAAATGCATTAGAGACTTAAACACATAACCCAAAAATGTAAAGCTCAGAAAATTAAATGAGCCTGGTGTGGTAGTGCATGCCTATAATCCCAGCACTCGGGAGGCTGAGGCAGGAGGATCATTGCAAGTTCGAGACCAGCCTGGGCTACAAAGTGAGTTCAAGGCCAGCATGAACTGCATAGTGAGACCCTGTCTCAAAAAAATAGGGCCAGGGATTTAGCTCAGTGATGTAAGTGCCTGACTAGAAGGTGTGAGGTTGTGAGTTCAATCCCCAGTACAAAAAAAAAAAAA